>QVRM01000098.1:0-41996 GCA_003439945.1 Dermanyssus gallinae
AGTGGAGAGGACCAGCTCCTCCTAGATGACTCTTGCTAGTCTCGGTGGCTAGACTGACTGGTCTGACCCGTCTGTCTGCCTATATGGCCTGTATGTATGTCCGTCTTCTGTCTCAACGTGCCTAGATTCCGACGGCACCGACGACAGCGCACCGTTGTGTGGCGGTCAAGGTAAGCATGCCTCACTGCAACCCCCCTGCTCGTCTCGCGCTTTGGCGGTGAAGGCCAGAGCAGGGGGAATAAAACAGCGGACACTTCGGCCTATGCTGAGAGCGTGCCACGCCAGTTACCACGGCAAGGTAGGCCGCACTACTGCGTTCTACGGTGGTGCGGTCTCGCCACGCCCGCGACGTGACCGCCGATCGCGTTCACTGCCTTCATTCACTACATCCCCCCTCTCTCTCTCTCTGTCTCGCTAGCCTTGGCTTCCTCTACTCGATACCACGGTCAAGCTTATCCTACGTCCTACCCAAACTCTTCTCTCTATCTCTCTCTCTCTCTCTCGACTAGCCCCCATAACAGCAGCAGTAGCAGCATCAGCAGGAGTAAATCGCCGATTCCCCGTTAGCAAGTAAGGTTCTTCAGAGCAGTAAGTCGCAGGTGGTTGGCATATACGCCGATCCCATCGGTTTGAGGACCCCCACGGGACAAGGTACTGCGCAACAACGACAACAACAGCAACAACAGCATTTAACAACTACATCCAAAACCGTTATACGCAGTAGCACGGAACAGCAATAACAGAGAGAAATGTGCATGCTGCAACGTGAATTCCTACGTATGTGATTGACGGGACTTACTGAATCGTCATGGGGTCGCGAAAGCAGGCGTTAGAATAAAGGCAGCTAGAGAAAGTAAGAGTAGAGAATGAAGAGTCAACACCTAAAATAGGTGGTTCTACACTGCTTACGTAACGATATTGTAACGCGTAATAGACTGATAATATGTTATACCCTAACTAACCAGTATAGCGTGCAATGTCCTGCAGTCGAATCGGCAAAGTTTTCATCAATGTTGAAGTACCAGTGGCTAGACAACACACGAGTAAGACATGCAGGTCCGTACTGCATTGTCGCCGCTTGCTTGATTGAAGTATCATGCAATATCAACGGCTCATCACCCGTGATACGAACTAACTGGGTAATTGTACGTAAGGTCGTCACCAGCGTTTCGACCTTGCAAATCAGAGTCCGGTTCAATTATGCTGTCAATGGCCACTGCAACCATTCAACGGCCATGCTATTTATGTCAATTGTTCTGCTCAAGGGCTAGCGTTGACACTGGGAATCAATCCCTTGTGGCCGATCTGCGCGTGGGCTCCCCCGAGGTTGCTTCCAGCGGGACGATTCGTGGCCCACGGCAATGCCTTCGACCAACCGACACGCCGGTTATACACGCGCACACAAAAGGGACACAGAGATGCGCGCATATGGAGATACAGTATTAACACTGGCCGGATCGGCACACTCAGATATGAACGGACGTCACCCAGATACACACCCTCGCGTTCTACCCGACGTAGAAACAATTCATCTATAAAAAGCTACACACCGCACAGCCATTGTGACAGCCGTATTATTCACACGTAGCCTCGGCATGCTGTCAACAAGCCTCATTTCACAACTGTGTAGCTCCACGAAGTGTTGCTTTAGTGATACTGCTAATGCGACTCGATTTTCACGTCCTGTTCCTGCCATCGAATCGCCAGATCTCTCTTGCCACAGGGCTTCGACACGTATTGATGACTAGAATCAACGGCTGGCGTTGCTCGTGTGCACGGCAAAGATGAGCTAATTACCAACCACCCCTAATCGGTCGAAACGAGCAGCGCTCGTTGCGCAATATACGTGCGTCCTGCCATACGGTAAGTTTTAATCAAGCCCCCTGTTCTTCGCCGCTATGGAGGGACCAACGCATATATGTATGAGTTAGGTTCATCCATAGCGGTGGACAATTATTTCCACATATCGTTAACAAAGTCGATCGTCATTGTGTAGAGTTAATTAAAGAAATCTCACAATGGCAATTTATATAGAACAACATCACCACTGTTTTGCTAAATATGCATGGCTGACCACGGCAATTTGCCCGTACCAACATCGCTATGAAAAACAGTGCGGTTGTGCATTGTATAGATAGTTTTACTGATCTACGCACACGAATATATATATATATATATATATGTGGAGCAAAAAGCTCTGCTGGTGACAAATGATTATGACGAACCATGTGGAAAGCCTAAAAAATGATCAGAGGGACAGGCGGCAAGCCCCAAAAGTTACGCTGCCAGACACAGAAGTCGCACACATTTTAATGAACTCTCTCTACAACGTGCGCGTTAAGGAACTATACGTAAGAAAAGGGACACCCTCAGAATAAGATTTTCGCCTATCACACGCGCATATGTAATGATAGCAGACCCAACGCACTCCGCCTATGGCGGTGAAGATGCTCTTCAAGGAACATCCAAAGGTGGTAGCGACAGTTTTTCACCAAGACGACCAACAGATGGAAAATGCCTAGGGACTGGAGAAACGGCGGAGGTGGTTCTGATTCTTAAAAGTAACGGAGGATACAGACCCATATGTCTCCTAGACCCTAGCAAAAGAATGTGAGGTAATTATTTGAAGACAAACTTAGGGCGTTTGCGGAACTCTATGGTCTCTATCGGCCAACCGATTACGGATTTTACGGATTTTCACAGCAATAAAACAAATGACTGCCAAAGCTGACTTGCTTCACGGCGGAAGCTCCTTGTGGCAGTCCTTCTAGATGTCAGGAAACGCGCTTAACAGTGTGCCGTGGAAACGGAATTTAGACCATTCTGGTAAAATAGCGGTTCTTTTCTTTCTCGTGACGGTCGTCTCAGGGTACCTGAAAGACAGAAGAGTTTTTACCGGCCACAGTGGAGATAGACATGATGGCAGCGGTTCCACGAGGGTCAATATTGGACCCCCTGCTTTGGTACAGAACAAATGACAGCGTCCTGAGACAGCAATTTCTTCAACAGAGAGTGGAGATAATTGCATACGCTGATGACTTGGCCGTCATTACTCAAGTAAACGCAGAGAACTAGAAGGAGAGAAACTAGAATTTAACACGAACATGACTCTCAACAATGGGATGGATGAATAGAGCTGGGCAACAACTTGTCCCGGAAAAGGGCGAGGCCATTCTCCTGACAGGCAGGAAAAGAGTGAGCAGCATGACCCTACTAGTGGCGGGCCAGGAGACTAAGCAAGTAGCAGAAGCCAGATGCCTTGGAATCCTACTAGACAAGAGTCTCAGGGGCACTAATCACATTAGGAAGTGGACGGCCAAAGCGGCTAACGCGATAGGCAAGATCCTGCCAAACCTACACGGGCTGCAGAACACCCCGAAAACGACGATGGCACGAAAGACCCTAAGAGGCACGCAGAAAACAGCGCCTCTTAGAATTCCGTAGGCCTACCGCACGGTTAGCACTAAAACAGCTCTAGTACTGGCTGGTTCCCTATCTTGGGACTTAATAGCAAACGAAAAGAGAAGGACGTGGAAAAGAGGGCTTAAATCCAACAAAAAAGCTGAGAGGGAAAGAACGCCAAGATCACGGCGAGAAGAATGGGATGCATATGCACATAAAACAAGGATAGATGAACTTTTTTCTTACGCAGTGTCTCATTGGCCACGGTGATTTTCAAAGCACTGTTTGTGGAGCACATATGCAGCATAGCATCAGCATGGAAGCTGGGGCAAGAAAATGGCAACTGCACTCATGAAAAAGAAAGCCGAGCTCGGCAGGTAGGGAAGAGAACGGATAACGCTTGCGACATCAACAGATGACGTGGATTGGTGGTAATAAAACGGGTTCGCGGGGTGTTGGGGACAAGCACGTCGGACCGGTGGGAACCCGTGAGTGAGCTCGGCCACATGTTTCGTTCGGCGTTCGCCATTTCTCCTAATGGCCCATAGTAATGTTCTATGGATATACGTATAAGCCATTAGAGAGTGAAGCTTAAGGGCGGAGATGTGCTTAATGGGTAGGGAGTCTTGGAGGACCTCCAAACCACTCGGGTCGAGTCTCACACGGCTAGAGAGGTGGAGCACCTTCCACTCGTAGCAACATTCACCCCCTCCACAAAAGAAATCTATATATATATATATATATATATATTTACTCAAGCATATATTTTGTTTAACCTCATGGGTGGGATATGACATTTGGGTTTCTGCGAACGTGTGCACCGTTACGGTGGCCGCAGTGTAGGGACCAGCCACCTCTAGAGGTTTCCCCGGACCGAGGCCGCATTGCCCCGTTGCACATTAGCGACACCCAGTTATAAATAGTGCCCCAATTATTATTACTGCCGTTGATTACTATTAGGCGCCATCATGCTCTTCTTATATAAAACCTAGTACCACATTTAGGGTTATCGTTTTTATATCGGCTAGCGCGTTCTTATTTAGGCACGAGTAGCAACAACACATATGTTTATATTTATTTTGATTACGGTGTCTGTTAACGTGTAGGAAGATAGTTGATCGTGATCATGCACTACACTGCAATACTGTATTGGAGATATAACCAATAGGTCTAAGCTCATTCAGAAAAATCGCCAGCCTCGCTTCGTGGCCGCTTTAAGCCGCTGCCATAAACTCCAAAAGGTTTAGTGAACAGATACTTACAGAGCCAGCTATTTGTGTAGTCGAATACTCATGCCGAACACCATTATTAGTGATAACGTGAACATTCGTGGCCGCAAAGTCGCTAGACTAGTCCACCATTTGGGCATGTGGATGCTCGCACGAATTAAGATGATCAGTAGCAATTGGACGCAACATTTTTCTACCACACGTATTCGAGCGAACAGTTGTTGATGTTTGCAAGATGTATGGCTAAGATAAGTAATATCTGTGAGAGATGCGGAAACATACGCGGGAGAGCCTTTCTCAAATCGTCGGACCTCTTATACCGCCCCGCTATTACGCCTGTCAATCTCCCATCGTTTTTAATAAATACAGTGTGTTTCAGGAATATGTGAAGAGCGATCTATGGAATTATAGAGCTCGTTAAAAAGTGAAATTACTGTAATTTGTGACATAGGTGTTTTTGTTCGCAAAAATGTGCAATGGCGAGACAACCAGTCCTCCTATACAGAAATTAAGCACACCGACGTGTTCGTGAGTTCGAGAGAAAAAACGTTGGCCAGAAGATGAGACATGGTCGTTTAGAACAGAATTCGGACGCTGTGGCTGTCGCGCGACACGTCGGCGATAATGAACGTTGCCACACAGTTATTTATGCATGCACTTAATCTGGGCTTATCTTAATTGCTTCGCAACTTAATTTTAATTACTTCGCAACTACAGCTCGCATTGCCATAAGTTTGGTGCCAAAAAGATCCACCAAAATAAAATGTGAGTTTGCCTGATTGTGTTAGCTTTGAGCCCTGAGAGTGATCGTAAGGTAATGATTTTGAGGTTATTGGTGTGAAAGCTAATAAAATAACTTTATTTTTGCGAATTCTGTTCTAAACGATCATATGGCATCTTCTGGCCGACATATGTGTTCTTCAGAGGAAGCAGTTTGCCTCGCAATTGCACATTTTGTGCTTCTATGTCGGGCAAAAAACACCGGTGTCACAAATTGTAGTAATTTCACTCTTACTCTGAAGCAAGACATCTCAGAGACCATATTCTCTTAGAAAAAAAATATTTGCTCTAACGTGCTCTACAATTCCATATATCGCTCTTTACATATTCCTGAAACACCCTGTACACTATGTGTCCGGAGATGCCAGTACGGCGCTTCTGAATGGACCATACTCATCCCATTTGACCAAGCGTCAAGAGCTGTCGACGGGTGTTCACAATGTCTGTTGGAATGTAAATTAGGCAATGCAGATGACTTCCCTAACAACATATAATTATTCTACTTTTATAAAATAAAATCATTTAATTTATTTTCTGTACTCGATATTTTCAACCAATTTGCCAGGTCCCTACGTACAACGTCAGCTGGCGTTAGGTCTATTCTTGTATGCGGGACTGATCAACCCATCCCGGATATTTTGAACCGTCCCGAATAGAGGCGTTTGTTTTGCGCTAAATGAACAACATAATAAACGCTATCTATGTTCTATATCGGCACGATGGGGCGAATCTGTCAATGTGCTAAACAGACGAATGCACCCTCCCTCGACCGGGGACATTTCACTAGTTGTGAAAAGGAGGGGTCCGTGCAACAACATGGGAAAATTTACATAAGAAGGGCGGCGTATGCCGATAAACGGTGAGTCGGGTCGCGTCGGCTTCATCGGGCCGTCCACCCCACCCTATATATATATATATATATATATATATATTTATGTATGCACGAAGACACGTGAGTTCCGAGCGGTTTCGTCCGAGGCCGTTCGGGGTGATAAAGCTAGCGTCCGCGTGGCGCCCAGGTGTGTCGGGGCGGGGGGGGGGGGCGATATCCAACGTCATGTCACGTCTCACAGCTAGCAACGTGCTGCCTACCCGCGACGGCCAAAGGCTCATCATACCGCGTACAAATCTGAACTCTGCTATGCACCTGCTTAAAATCCGTACTGTAGGTAAACTATACAAGTGCAATTAACCCATCTAATAGCGCATTGTATATTTGGACGCATCATAGCTTTGTCTCAAACTGCCATTAAGCCCCGACTTAGTTGTTACCCAGTCGAGCCCGGTGGCGTGGTGCATTGCAACCGAAGGAGACACATAGGTGCGCGGGTTCGAGCCCCACCGTTGCACTTTGTATTTATGGGGATCCGTCTATGAAGCAATGCGAAAAGCAATCCGTGGACGTGAAATCTTGACTAAGGGGTCAGCCTGAAAACGTTTTTTTTTTGTCTTACCAGACTGATATCTCGACAAGACTATTCAAGGGAATATTGCGCCCGTTCTCTCTAATATGCTCATCAATGTTCGAAGAAGTTACGTCCGATCAATGATACCATTTGGCACCGGTAACGGACAAGCCTCGCAATATTAATAAAAAACACCATTTTTTTAATTGAACCAAGCAAACACTTACCTTCCCGTTATTCTACAGTAAAACGAACCGAATCACACATACGCACGTATATATATATATATATATATATATATAACTACTTGAGAACAAACACCCATGTCATTTCGCGGCTTTCTCCATTAGACAAACAAGGCTGTGGGTACCACAATAAGGCCATTTGTCTGTTCCACACGAGACTCCAACACAACGACTCTTCTATGCGGACCGTGCTCTGGCAAAAAGTACGCTGGCGTAAAATATGTACGCACTGCTCATTATAGACGATATGACAAAGCATGTTGAACAGTAATCGCCTACGGTTCCCTCCCCCCTTGATATTTACTGACACGGGTCACTGACATATGCCGCTTACACTTGACATTGGTTGGAGGTTTTGAATCGTAGAGACCTTCTCAAATATGTCGGATTGCCAACAGTTCCTGCTGCCCCCCTTCCCGCTGATTTATGGTAAAACGGGGGCTCTCCGATGTATTTGCCGAGGTCGTCCATTGTCCGAAAATATCAGTCATATTACATTGATGAGGTGATTAACGCGTGGTTTTTCAAACTTAACTTCAGACCGTCACCCTTATTTATTCCCACCGTCGTCAAAGCAAAATCCTTCCCCGCCAATGCCTCACGGCAATGTACCACGCGTCTGTACAGAGCCACCTAACATATGGTCTGGAGGTGTACGGTTTTTGCTATGCGTCTCATATAACTCCGCTTCATCTGCTTCAGAAAAGGGCGCTTCGCCTCGTCTTAGGTCTTCCACATCGCGTCTCAATATCAATAGAACAATATAAACAACTCTCAGTGCTCCCGTTACCATACCTAATTAATAATTTAGCATAGTTGTCGAAATAAAACGTATTATTTTTGGTCACCATCCCAACCTGGTTCTGCAAGAAACCAAAACGCCCGGGGCTCGGCATCTCACTTGCTCATTGTCTCCTCGGGCACAAGTACACAACCAAGGTTTGCACTCTGTAATTTAGGTGCTACCTTGTGGAACAAGTTGCCATTAGTGACATTACGACAATTATATCGCTTAGTCAATTCAAAAACACACTGCGAGAACGCAGTGTCTAACCTTACTGGCGTCTGAATTAACCATAACTATGTAAACATGTACACAATCCATAGATAAATAATTGCAATAATACAAGATACTACGGTGATAAGGTATAAAATTTTACTGTAACTTGTACATATGCTTCGCACTAGCCTGTGGCAATATGAAGTTGTAACACAAATGAGAAAGTACAATTAATAAGTTTCAATAAACGACACATCATATCATCGTCACACGTCTCAGGTTCTTTTTGCCAGGTTATGAGCTGAACATCTGCCTAGAATAGTCCATTTCATTAGATAACCAGCAACGAGCCAATTTTGCTCCAGGGGCGATATAACCAATGGGGCAGTTATCATTACGGAAAGCACCAGGCTTTCAGTTAGAGATTATTATGGAATAAATGTTTGCACATTATATCAGTCCTTCGCTCGGCCAATGATGAAACGAATCAGCCAAACTGTAACTGTAAATTTGCATTTTAAAATAGTGAATATCGTAGAGGGTATGATTAGCCGTATTGTCTGCTTAATGACAATGCGTTTTACCTCATACATCCTTCAGACGCGCCCCGAAATGTTTACTTATCAGATTTTTTCTAGATGGTAAAGCTATGTTGTCGTCCGTTCTAATGAGTAAGATAGTAGTCACGGCTTCTTGAAGCGCCGGCCGTAAGCTGCATGGTTTAACCGGGGTCCCGTGTACAGAACAGCGTAACTATGTCTGTTTTTAACGGTTGACGTTCTACGTATGAAGCGACACGAGTGCAAACCACTAGGCGTGTCAGAGATGATTGTAGAAATACGAAAAAATCGACTCTTCCGTAAAGGCCGTCCAGCCGTGTAGAAAAGCGTGTTGCTTTAAAAGTAATGATTAACTCTCTACACAGTAGTGTTAATGTGTTTTTCTCTCGAAAATCTATTGTACGTTCGCGTTTACGAGACATGTCTCGGTGGGGACAGACATCGGAACACCGCTCGGGCAACACCCGACTAGTTTGCTCTCTAAACACAGAACACTTCGAGCAAAACTAGATTTCACCGGAATAACAGAAGTACAGTTTAAAACGAATATTCAATTTACATATAATTCACTACTTATATAAACTAAAGCAGATTTTATATACAAAGTTAGTTGCTGTGAGCACTTAAGAGGGAAGATCTTTTTAAGAGGGTAGATATGCGTTACGCACGAACGGACACCGTCTTTGGATGTGGGCCAAACAGTGTCGGACTTACTGCAAGATTGTCGGCGTTACCGACTAAAACTCCGGGTTTTCGATGGCCTGAAAACCGCAGCCTCTCTTAAGATTCGCTCCAGGCCTCTCAGATTTTCGGTAAATAGTACTATGGGTACTAGGAGAGGAGGGAATACTTGACTGAATGCTCACGTCGATTAAATAATCAGAGTTCACGTAGATTAAATAAAATAAAAAATAGTTAAAGTAGATTTTTTGTAAACGAAAAAATACATTTACAGAGGGAGATTTTTGTTCGGAGATTATGTCGGAGGTAAAAGTTTAATGCTTTAACGAAGATATCGCCCAAGAGTTCATTACTGTAGACATATATTTATAGCTCATCGCCCTAAAAATCCGGATTGTTTACTTAGCTCTTTTTTTTCATTTGTAATGATGCGTTGCCTCGAAGAGGTGCGAAACCCTCTTCGACTTCTCAATGGCCGGCCGCATGTGTGCCGGTATACTGCAGTAGTAGCACTAGTAATAGTAAAACCTATCTATCTATATCTACTAGTATTAGTAAGCGTAGTTCATCTAGTCTTATCGGCTATCGCGCGTTTTTGAATTTTCGCGCGCAAACAGAACGCACTGTTAGCAAGCGTCGTCTGCTCCGATTCAAAAACATTTGCGGAAATTGGAATGGCGGCTAAATGTCCTGACGAGTTGATCGGTTGGTTGGTTGGTTGGTTGGGTGATCGTTGGTCGACCGATCTCGAACTGTAAGCGAGTGTGCTGGAGCTTGCCGCCGGGAGCTAGTCATCTGCTGCCAGCAATTGTCGTGGTGGTGGTGATGGTGGTGGTAGTGGTGGTGGAGGATAACCGTTGTCGTCGTCGTCGTTGTAGTATTTCTATCGTCGGTTGTGGCTGTTGCCAGTTTGTTAAGTTTGCCCGCTCTCCCAGCGAGTAGTACTCTCCGACTCCCAAGTTCTTATCCTCTGTCCCTAGGTTGTGAGAAATCTTCACGAAGTGGAAGGGCCGAGGGCCGAGCTTTTCTAGTACATCTTCATTGCCCCACTGCCACTGGGTGCGCCGAGAGCGGCGGTAAAGATCCGTGTCTTCCGTCTGCGAAACAGTCGAGTGCTGCAAGCGACAACGAAAAACCGAAACCCAACGACAAGCTGATCGTCGGCTCATCGGTGATTGTCCCCAGACCAGAAACAAAACCTCATCACTTTCCTCCATATCTAGCCGTCATCATTTTCGGGCAACAGACAGAAGTGACAGCGTTGTGTAAGTGAACCAGCACGATAACGTCGTACTCGAGTAATGAGAAGTCATAAAAACATTGGCAACAGCCAGTCGAAAAGCAAGCACGACAATAATAACTTGGTTCATTTGGTGCATTGTTCTGCAAGTCGGCAAGGTTAAGCAGGTGGAATAGCGGCTACGCAGAAGGACAAGCTCGAACTTGTCATTCGTCGATTAGAAGCGCAATTTTTCATTGTTGTTGTTGTTGTTGTTGTATTTTCTATTGTTTGCGTTTTCTACTTGGGTGGATTGTCTTATTAACCGTCGCCACCGAACTGGTGGACTGTATACTATATTCAATGCTAACACCGTGTCTTGCCGTCAATATAGTTTTCACTAAGTTTGGCTGGCATGTTGTGCTTTCCAAAATATATATATAAAAGATATATATATATATATATATATATATATTGTTTATGTAGTCAGCCATGTCAGTTATGAATGAGATGAAAACTCTAGCTACTACTCACTTAAACAGAAAAATTACCAATATTAGTTTTTGTTGGTTCATATGTAACAATATACTGTTATCGTATTGATTGTGTCCTGACAGGTTGCCGTCATGGCTGCTCGGCCCGTCGAGCTGTCCATGCTGGACATGTCCGTTATCAGGCCGTCAGTGGTTCCCGCCGACGAAAATCATACTTCAGCACAAAAAACAGCAGCAGCGTCTGGGATCAGCACAGCGGGCGCTAGCCGAGGCAAAACAGGCGGACCGGCTTTACTTGAGTTCAGCAAGCTCCGCGGAAAAGCTAGACTCACTGCTCTAGACAATGTATATATATATATATATATATATATATATATATATATATATATATATATATATATGTATATATACGATATCGGATAAAAACAAAACATTTATTATTTAATCTTCCAAAGTGTTTTTGTTCCCTTCTAAATAGTTCCCGCCCGCTGTGGTGCACTTGTGCCACCTTCACTTTTAAAAACACGTTATTCGTTATATCGAGTTGAGTTACTCCTGCGATTTTTTTCTTATCTCCTCTCTAGTCTCGAAACGTTGCCCCTTCAAATGTTTGTATCCGTTGGAAAATGAAACTGTTACAAGAAGCCAGGTCCGGGGGATACGGAGGTTGCAGAAATATAGAAATCGAGTTTTTCATAAAATAATCCGAAACCAGTAATCCGGGTATGCTCCGGGGCGTTACCATGATGGAGGATCCAAGAGTTATTTGCCCAGCGTTCTGGCCTCTTGCGTCGGACGTTATCGCAGTTCTCTTAAATGTTTGCTGTAGCATTCGTTATTGCCTATAGAGCAAGGTGGCAAAATTCGCTGAAGATGTTTTCGAAAAAACCTTGAGGTTGGCTTTGCTCGGTCTGATTTTTTTCGATCAAGGAACCACTAGTAGGATTGGGGCTTGGTATCGATGTCATAACCATGATGTATCTCCTGTAATCAATCTCTGGAGCAATCCTGGGTCCTCTACTCTCGCTTGAAGGTTAAATTCGGTTATTTCCCGACGGGCGTTCATTTGCCGAAAAATCAAAATTTTTGGATTGAACTTTGCGGCCAGTCTTCTGACGCAAAAAATATCGGTTAAGACTGTTACAACCGACCCATAAGTTATCTCCAGTTTCTTTGCGGTCTCCTTGGTAGTAATTCGTTGATTGTTGAGTGTAAAGCGACGGTAGTACATACACGCAGTGTTTTGGGATACTGCTTGATCACCATATGCAGTTCGTAACATTTCCACGTTACTTTACGTGGATTCTTTGTTTTTCGGTTCCTTAAAAATTGCCGAACGCGTTCTAAACACTTTTGGGACCAAATACAAAAGATGAACGCGGCGCGAACGCAACATTTTGTCGCTATGTAGCTGATGAATGGCTCTTCTAAGCAAAACAAGCCGGAATTTCTTTGTTTTGTCGGTTCGATTTTTATTAAATTCAAAAGACTGGAACTTGTTGATCCGCCCATATATATATATATATATATATATATATATATATATATATATATATATATATATATATATATATATATATACAACAATTTAATATGTGTATATATATTGTTTTTATTTAATTGTTTGTGCATGCATATATGTCTTTTATCTCACCGTGCCTTGAGATGACATAAACCGCACTTTACACTCAGATGATATTGGATGAGAAAACATTACAGCATTTTGCCGGTCCACTTCGGCAGCCATTTGATTGAAGTTTAAAACTATGTATATGATATTCTTTGCTTTTGTTTTACCTTATTCTGAACGGATGGGGCGACGATGATGCCAGCTTGAAGAAGTGATCAGCTCCATCCCTAATTTTGAAGACGAGAGAGCTAAGGCAGTGGCGGTCATGCAGAAGCGAGCAGCTGCTATTAGCCGTATATTGGAAATTTTTGGTGACGACGCCAATCACCTGCCTCTTACTGCTCTCGGAGACTTCGAGGCGTTGGCCACCAAGTAGGTTTCTTGCCTGTTTAACATACATTTACATTGACCTATATTGGGTATGATTTAATGTAATGTAGTAGCGGTAATTTACGGTCATACGTTGCTAAGCGAAGAAGCCGGCTTGGCTAATACATTGCATTTAAAGGACGCCAACGTTACATGACATCAAATTTGTAGTTCTCGATGACTGTAAGTTTACTCTGATTTTATGTTATGCGACAGTAATCCCACACATTTGTATCGCAGCACTTGCGACTGTTCTGTCCCGCCGTGACGTTTTCCTACAACTTAATACGAAGACTTGTTCTTGTCACGAATCCTCGCATATTTATTACTTGGCCGAGGGTGGTAAACAGCACTCTTTAGGGCAATCGGCATTTCGTTTCCAGGTAGGTGATTCGTGTAGGAAGCCGTTCTTACTTGGGAAAATGAATGAATCCGGTTTTGAGGAGTAGCTGTATGCCTAGGTCTAAGCATTGTGATCGTGCTTTGTAGAATTTTTAAAGGCCCTGCACATTTTCTCTCAAAACGCCTATCCCACATAATGGTGTCTTAGTAATATACGAAACGATTTTTGGCAAATGAGGTCACTTCATACTGCAAAGAACTGGAAAATTCAGATGTTTCAACAGCTAAAGTCACCGAGGAGGCTGCAGCTGTGGTTGAAATAAATGCTCACATTGCTGTAAACATCTACAGTTGACAGTCTGTGATTCAGCAAGGTGTAGAATTTAATAAATACTTTTGCAGACGTCCTATAACACCGCATCGTTGTATCTGCTGCTACTTTTTCAGCCCCGAGCCGTTTGTGGATGCGGCCGAAGCTGCTTTGAACGACTTCACAAATCGAAGTCCCGACATGCGTGATAACGTTCTTCCCGAAACACAGCGGAAGAGGTTAAAAACAAGGTACGTGCCGCTATGCTGAGTTCTTTCCGATAACATAGCTCCATCCATGTTTTGTAGCTTTATCTTGGTAATAAATGGCGGGTGCGTGTGCACGCTCCAATCTGTTTTGTCTGCTGATCCGGTTGATGTTGATCCATCGACCGAATAAACGAGCAGGCAAGATTCAGGCTAAGTATAGCAATGGTAGAAATCAGGATCGCCTGTGGATCGTCGCCCTGGAAATAGACGACCACATTCCTACTTTTTTTTTTTTTTTTTTATTATTGAATGTATGTTACAACCATTTCCAACGGAACTACTTTCGTTTTACTTCATTGAACCACATTCCTACTACGATGAATACTACTACCAATGTGCATAGTCAAGTGCAGTAGCAGCCGCAATCAACGGGTTAGCATAGTCGCTGTCTCTTATGCAAGATAGCACATGTCGAATTACATACTGTACAGAATAAAATAAATCTATACACCTGCTTGTCCTACTGCCCCGGTCAATTTGCCACCCACATGCGCGTGCTACAAAAGAAGAGCACTGTAACCTTTAGGTATGTGCATTGAGCATCGACGAACTAAGCGCCATCAAGTCTCGTGACCCTCAAACTATGTCGTCTGTGGCGACCTTGCCTGGATAGTTAGTACTCAATTCTTCTCTAGCTTCTTATTATTTGAACATGTCAGGAGTGCACGTGTGGCCCATGAGAGAAAGGACGGCACACTTCCCTGGCGCTTTCCTGGGTTCTGTGCGTGGTCATTCCACGCTGTCATAATGTTTTGCTGTTGACAAGTAGCCCATATAAACTTCCACATTTTCGAACAAAGCCACAAAAGTTCCAAAAAGGGAGTAACAAATGGCATGGAAAGTCTTACATAGGCAAAGTCTGAATCTCATCTCTGGGCATCTCAATAACTTGCATAAAAGGCAGTGTCGGGTGTTACTCATACACCGACCATCGTTGGTTGGAAAGAATTTGGTCTCGTAAAAACTGTAGTATATATATATATATATATGGCGAATCGAGGGTTCATTTGGATTTTGCAATATTTATTTCTGAGCACGTATGGCTGTTTGTTTAACACTTTTTAGCGCCAGAGAGCTGGTGAATGAACGATCACTTTGGGTGATTTTCCGTTCACCAATCTCACCTTTTATCGCGTTACATTTCAGTGCATCGTTAAATCGACATACGTCTACGAAGCGTTCGCTTGCCTCAACGAAGGCCGCGTCCAAGGTGAGAACGTGTCCTTACCAAGTTTATATAGTTGTGCATCATTGTCGCTTGTGCGTTGTACGGTAGTGTAAAATCAACGTTATATAACATCGCACCCAAGTTAGCTAGGGATTCGCCCATTTTGGCTCAAATATGCTTTTCTCGGCGGCCAATATAAGGTAGTTAAACAGTTGCTTTACTAATGAGAATATTTTTGGTTGGTTGGTACGCGTAAAAATATTTTTATAGAAGGCATGGATCTACCAGGGTGAAAAATTACGTTTGCCTAAAAGAAAGTTCGAACCCCACCGTTGCACATTTGTATTTATGGGGTTCGTCTTACGAAGCAATGCAAAGGCAGTCCCGTGGAAGTTAAATGTTAGTTGAGAGTCACCCCGGAAAAGTGTTTTATCAGTTTGATGGTGAACAAATATGGAACAAAATTTTTAAAGCATGGCGTAGAGTGAAACAATTAAATGGTTCTGATCAAATTGTCTCGCTTGTATTTATGTGCTGTATGCCCATCTATACAAAAGGATATTCAATGCTCTGATGTCAACAATGGGACATATGCCTTTTGGGATTGCATACTTTTCTTACTAAACGTAGGCTTCTTCCGCTTTTTTTTTCTAAGACTATCCATTGCGTTGTACGGTATTCGATATAATGCGACTATCGGCATAAGGAACGTATATTTGATCTCTGTTTCTTTCAGTCCGGTGGCTCTACCCTGAAGTCGAACACCAATGCCAAATCTGCAACGACGCCGCTCAAAAAACAGAGTACGTACTTCATGACGTTTTATTTGTTCTCTCTGCTATGACGTACCGAAAGGTCTATCGGTCGTATATTATTGATACATGTTGTAAAATATTCGACTATTCTTCTTAGTCTCTCTTGCAGCTTATATTTTGTTTTACATTTCTTTGTATGTTTCCTTCTGGCTTAATTTTTTGGGTGCAGTTTGGAGAATCTTACTGTGAGAATATTGTTTAGTCAGCATTATTGATTATATGGAAAGCCTTTAATTCTACCCGGACAACCTTCTCGTAATTGGCATTTCGCCGTTATTACTACCGTTCTCCCTTAATTAGCTCTATCCCTAACTATCATCCCGCATGCCTGCTTCTAGCTTATGTTTTCATGTAACGCGCACTCTTCGTGTACTCATATATTACGTAAATACCCTCTGCTGCTGTAGTCTCTTTCTTCTTATTCTACCTGTATCGTTCCGCTTCTGAGATTTAAGCATTCTTTAAACATAAATGTCAATTTTGTTTTTTGTAAACCGTATTTGTCTTTATCTAACCCCTTACTTGCGTACATGCACCAATTTATATTTCCTTTGACTTCTTGTTGGATTCCTTTTCGTCAATATGTTCATATTTAAGGTTCTTTCTCCGTTGTTTCGTATTGCTATCATGTTTATTGTACGCGAACTATGCGTGTTGATTATATTTCAGACGTTTTTTTTTTTCACGTAACTAGTGTATTTGATTTCCTGCTACTTGTCTCTTAAAGAAATGATAAAGTAACTGTATATATATATATATATATATATATATAAAGTGGTACGAAGTCTTGAACTTGAATAGTGTAAGTAGTTTAATTTGGCTTATGCTGTTTTCATGATTACAGGTACTCTTGCGACAAAAAAGAAGGCCAAGTAAAATCATAAGAAGAAAGTGATCATAAAGGATTGTAATATTTTCACAAACAATTATTTTTGCCCGATATGCGTGCGGTCAGTATCTTTCTTTGTTGCGCAAATTAGGACAAGGAAAGAGGAAAAGAAAGAACGACTTACACGATTTCTAGTTCACAGAACGAGAAACACTCTAATATGCGGTTATGGGGCCCTGAAAGCTTCTTGCAGTAGTACGTATTCAGTTGACACAGATAAATATATATATGCATTTCGCGAGGTTTGGTAAATAAATATGTAGCATTTTATATAGGATACTCGTTGTACTTTTCTTTTCACTTTCAAAGCTATATATATATATATATATATATATATATACGGTTTGGTGCATTTAACGACAGTGCCGTTGACCTTCGAGGCATGCGTGATATCTTGCATCGGGGATTTCAGGGCTTTGGTATGTTTGTTGGGCGCTCACCTGTTCCACATAGGACAAGCAGAGCCGACATCGGCAACGTAGTTACATTCCCATGTGCCTATTGTAGAATACTCGTTTTAATAATCTAAATCATTAAGCGCCTTGCCCGCTATATTCATTTATTTCTCAGACTCTCTTCTCTACGTATCCTTTTAAGCGTCAAATTAAGTACGTACGGCGGAATTGGATTTGAATTATTTGGAAGAATCTCTCCGCATGGTCTCTATCTTGGCCCATTTTGTATACCGAGCATATTATCGTTGATTTCTCAATAAGACCTGATACTTAAAAGATCCATCTCCAGAATGATGAAGCATTGTGTCTAACGATTGTTGTGATGCGCGAGATGTCATGAGTGACGTTAGAAGCTGTTAGGAAAGTGGGCATAGAATGACGTTTCCCTCCCCTCCTTCCCAGAAAGTTGTAGCAATCGAACACAAATAATTTGATTGTAATAATGCTTCTGTTGTACTGACGCATTTATAGAACTGAATCAAGGAAACAACTGGCTTAGAGCCCTACGTCAACTATGACATTGTCTGAACTACGAGCATTGAAGTTGCGAGTTGTTTGCATCGTAACCTTACTCTTATTATGTCATAAACGTGTTATTTCACTAATTATCCTTAAAAATAAATTTAGCCGGTCATTATTGGCACACTTAGATTTAGATATCATGGTAAAATACACGCCGCAGTTTGAGTTGCCTGGTAAGTCAGATACCAGTATGAAATCAGTTCACGTCTCTTTAGGATATCTTCCTCTGAAGCAATTCATTTACGGTATCTTTTACTTGAGAGTTTGTTTGTGCCAAGCACAGGTCTCGTCGTGAACAATATTAACCTTCGTTCTATTGTTCACCCTCTTCATCCTAATATTATATTTGCATCGTCTTGAAAGTGTGTGGATGCCCTCGGGAGTCCGAGGCTCTGGTAAGCTCGCCATGTTGATGGCGTAGTCTAGGTAGCTAGTGAGCAATAGTTCGCTAACTTATGGTGTGGGTCGATCTTTTGTGTTTAAGGAACATGTTAAGGGTGTATAAGAACGTTCCACCTGGAACAATTAACGGACAAATACCGTGAACAGTCCTAAATTGTAATATCTGAGCATTTCTCCTCTGTCCCGCTATAGTAATTATCTATAACGTAATGCCGAGGGGCCACACGTACACAGGGAAGAGTCCGGCCGTCGTTGATCGAAATGGTTATTAGGCTCGCCATGAGGCATAGGCACGTATATAGCAAGTATGAACTTGTAACGCCACCCTGCGGCGATCGCTGCAAATAACTTGACGAGGGTGAGACCATAGTTTGCAGAATAGGCGAATGAGGGCGCCACTGAAACCGCGCGTGACCATTCGGACGTGACATGACAGGATACCGTTATCTTGAAGCCGACGGGCCACTCGTAACCATCTGCGTAAACGGCGGAGAGTTCAGCGTTCAGGATGCACCTACAGCGTTGATTTCTCGTCGTGTAGAGCGTCGTGGGTCTTGTACGAAATGGCGCCCCCATCAGCGGAAGGTGGTTTTATGTCTATCTAGTCCGCGGTCCTTAGTGCTTATAGATTGTGGATGCTTGGTTTCTCTGTTCTGACAGAGCATATGCTCTGTACTGCACGACACGCCGACCGGAGCCGCAATGCAGGCGACACTGCATTCGTCAACATCCAGAAACAATACGAGACGACGCTTGGACAACAACTGATTACCGATATTATATCCCACGTGGTTCAAGTGGAAGCTTCTGCTATTACTTTATTGTTTTGGTGTTCTCTTGTCATAGATGCGAGACGTATGGTGTACGGCTACCACCACCACCTTTGCACAGTAGTGGGTTTTCACGCCATCACGACCGCGCGTGTCTGCATACATTGTAGGGCTATATGCGAGATATACCACGCCGGTAGCTGCGCGGTGCAGCGTGTGCCTTTGACGCTGTACTCTAGCCAAAGATTTATTTCATTATAATTTAGAAGAATATATAAAATGCTTCACGGCGTTGCTGCTCTAGCCAAAAATTTTAGACTCTACTCTTATCAAGTGTGTAATCTTCTTGGAAATGCACTGGTGAATTAGCAAGAACTAAGCGGCGTTTTTCTGCCCCTTCTGCTGAACGCTATTTCCCGCCAGGATCCTATGTCGGCGTTAAAGAGAGATCAGGGATACTATCTAGTGCCTAGTGTAGATCAGGGATACTATCTAGTGCCTAGTGTAGATCAGGGATACTATCTAGTGCCTAGTGTAGATCAGGGATACTATCTAGTGCCTAGTGTAGATCAGGGATACTATCTAGTGCCTAGTATGATCAGGGATACTATCTAGCCACTAGTGTCTAGTGTATCAACTGGGGAAATAATTATTATTACCAAGCACGACGAATCTAAATATAATTAGTATGGCATATATTGCCGGCGTGTGCGCAACCTTTGCAGAGTCGGGAATCGCTGACTCTGGCCGCACGTTTAGTCTTTTAGGAATTCCCAGAAACGCCTGACACAGATACGCAGTCGAGCATTTCTGTGAAAGGAACTATTAGAAAGGTAGTCCAAAAGTGGGATGACGCACGAAAAAGCTGACGTAGCACGATCGTAGATTTGAGGTTGTTGTACATGCAGCATTCTGCATCTGTTGAAGGGTTGTGTTGTCGTTGTGCATCGAGCGTACCCACTCGGAACCACGCCGGCTCTCGCATAAGCCATATTTGGCCGCCGTAATAATTGGGGCCAAGGACCGTCGTTCATGCCCTCTCTCATTTGTATATATACCGTTGAACTATATATATATATATATATATATATATACTGAACGGTATACACATATACCTATCGTGTTCAATACGGCCTGCGATCCAGCAAACACAATAAGTAAGGTAGGAACAGATTGTATGCTCAATCCATTGTGCGGCTGTCATCATCATCATGATTATCATCATCGGTATTGTTCTGAACTTCTGATCACCATCGTTGTTATTGTCGTAGCTAAAACAAATTCGGGAGCGACTGAAAGCTGGGATGAGCCCTGGTAGATTGAACCGAGGTAACGTAAAGGTATATATCGCGTGTTATGGTTCTGCTCATCAAATTTGACGCTTGGCCACATATTCCTTGGCACCGACCTATATATATGTATACATAATGTATTTCTGTTTTGAGAATTATAGAGTATATATATATATTCTTTGACGCAATGGCGTGTGAAAATAGCCTGCGACTCATATATATATATATATATATATATATATATATATATATATATATATATATATGCTACACGTTCACTGACAAACCAAACTGCTCTACAAATATATAATAAGCAACGTGGCAGCGAAAAAAAAAACGTTTTCACGCTCCCAGAGCAGAGAATGGTCACTCGTTGGAGCGAATGAGTTTCGCGATGAAAAGACATGCCAGTGGTCGACCAGGGCCAGATGTGATCATTGCTATTTTCATCAGCAACAATGAGGATTTAACTATGATCGACATCGAAGAAGGCTTTACGGTGACCGCTGATCGTTATGTGACTAAATGTCTATCTTAGCAAGGGTTTTAAGGCGTGGTTTCTTCAATACGACAATGTATTCGCTCACACGACTCACTTTGTGCGATTTCTTCATTTTCTATAATGAGAATTTCTACCAATATGCGTAGATACGCTCTGCAATACCCTCTAAGGATGCTCTCGATCCATCTATGCAGGCAAAAATTACTCGGAGATAAATGCTGTCAAATACATTTTCTGTACGGACATTTGTATTTTTTTATTTGCAAGGACCTACGTATAGATATACATATGCCTATTTAGCAATAACGCTGATGTGCAAACAATCAGAAATGTAGGAAATGAGAAAAAGGCCTAAAATTCATGTAAACAACTTAGATTTTGGGGCACGTTTAGTAACAGGCTGTTGTTTAAACGTCAGAATTTCCCACGCACACATACACATATATGATATATATGTATGTATACGATAAAATATATTTTGAATAATCTATAAACTATATTGGCAAATATCCCTAGTGCAAGAGCAACAGTGGATGCATGCGAATGCTCTTCTCTACATTTTTAGACTATGGCATTTAGTTCGTGCTCGTAAACTCACGTGTGTCTTAAGGGCATATTTATTTACGATGCCGCATGGCACAAATGCCATTTGCTCGTCCTCGGGGCTCCACACGTTTACTGACGGACCAAACTGGACCACCTTTGGCTGGTCGAACATCATCTCTGTTGCCGTTCACCGCTTTCGTTTATATAGATATTTTTTTAAATTTATGATTAGAACAAATCTCGGCTACTAGCAAAAGCGAGAGTACTCCTTGAGATACGAAGACGACCACATCAGCACACACACACACACATATCCATATGAGTGCTTGCGCGCGCGTCAATAAGGATCCATTTGATCTTCTTGTTTGCGCAATAAGGATCCATTTGATCTTCTTGTTTGCCGTCACGTAAACCAGATTTTCGTCGGATTTGCCTAATTAACAGTAATTAGCAGTACTCCTCTTGCCAAGTGACAATAATGGCACGCGCATATTGCGGTACATCATGCTTAGATTGAGACGGCTATCGCTTATAGCAGCAGCAGAAGCAGCAGTACAGTTGTGATATCTGAAATTCTGTGTCTCTGCTGAAGACACTAAGGTGATCGATCACTTAGTAGACGTTTAATGCTAACTGTTTAGACGACGGCTCTAATGAGGTTCGGTGTCACTTCGATGCGTGGCCTATCCTAGCGAGAAGAAGCGGCTTCTGCCGATAAACTCAGCGCGTGCACGGGCAATGATATGAGAGCACTCTGGCGTCGTCTGTCACGCACTGTGAACGACTCACACCGGACTCCGCCGTGCTGCTGCTCTGTTTTGCGTTGTCGGCAGCAAATTCTCCCATTCCTCCTGCGGAGATTCCAAGAACCGGCAGGAACCTCCACCACACGATCCGCTGTTGTGGGACCGAGCCCGGCTCCAAGCTACGCTACGACCACTACACAGCAGTGCTTGTTTGGCCTTTCCTAGACGATTGCTACGATCTACCGCTACATTGTGTGCGCGGTTGTCGTATACTCGTATCGTTGCCTCGATATGGAGCTCAGCAGTCGTCTTTCAACGGTGTACGGGCCGATATTGTTTCTGGTTTGGAGATGTTATGCCGGCCGGCTGAGAGCGTACAGCCTTAGGACCTCAGTTTGCACGGCTAGGCTCTCAGGTCGACAAAACCCGCCTCCGAAAGGGGGATGTCCGTGGGGAGACGTTGTATCTGTACGGGGGTGGGTGGTGGCGAGTCGGGCCCGCAGGTGGGGTACAAGTAGCTTCGACTGCTTGTTTTACCTATTGGCTCCGATCAGTGAGCGGGTAGATTAGGATGAATGGTCTTAGGCTACGGCAGGCACCACGACGCCATCGGGACAGTGTTTCCGTCGGCGTGGCGTCCTATGCTGTCCTAATCAGTGTATGCTACGAAGCATCAATCTCAACCGGCCAACCACGTTGTAGGTCACAGCAACCTATGACCAGAGCGTCAGTTATGAGCGAGCAAGTATAAAGGGGCGACTACTCCCCAGGCCAGGCGAGAGTTATTCAGGTCCATACCACCGCGCTATGTGTTTGCTCTCCGGCTCAATGGAGCGGCCAGTACTGCCATTTAAAATAGCCACCTATTCTGGCGTTCATATCACAGTAATGACAGTATCATTGTTACGGAAATGAACCCCGTGTATATATATATATATATATTATGAACAGATATACTTGTATATATTTTAGGCAGGACGAAAAGTAACTTTTTTAAAAGATTTTTTTTTAAACTTTGAAATCAATTAAAAATTGAACGAGGTAACTAATTCATTCAAAAGGTTCTCTCCGTTCTTTGCCACAACCCCCTCCCGCATCTCTGGACTAAATGATCAGTTCCCATCGCAAAAATCTGCATCTCAAATGATATTTCCACGTGTGCTTTCACGGCATAGTGATGTGCGTTTCTTCACCGGTAGCTAGTTCTGCATCGGGAAAAAGAAATGCGGCCCTTTAAAGCTTACGCTGTCTGGCGAAAACATTGAGCTTAAATGATACGGCAAGATACCTGGATATACATCTGGACCAGGGACTACGGAGAATCTCTCATGTCAGGATAGCGGCCGCAAAGGCGGTTAATGACATTGCCCGTCTGTTGCCCAACACGCACTGCCCCAGAGATAGCCAACGGAGACTACTGATGTCCGTGTCCGAGTCCATCATCCTCTGTGGCTCGTCAGCTTGGATGTAGCATACAATTAACACGGACGCTATGAGGAACGTTCAGCGGATCGGCGCCCTTCGTATCATTCGGGGGTATCGCACCGGTCTACCCCCGAATGATACGAAGGGCGCCGTACGGCGGTCTCGCTTGTGCTGGCGGAGAAAAGTACCTTGGGTCCCAAAGGCAGCCGAACGTCAGCGCCTGTGAAACGATCCAGCTAAGCGACCCGAAGAAGGACGCAAGGTAACACTCGGTCGGTGGCAGAAGAAGTGAGACAGTAGGAGCGCATGTAAATGACCTTACTCCGAACATCAGCCGATGGATGAATCGTCCCGGGGATCGTCTCACTTACCATCTGAGCCAGGTTTCCACGGGTCATGGAGATTTCCAGGTGTATCTAAACCGGATAGGAAAGGTTGACTCGACGGAATGTCTGTACTGCGACGAGGTAGACTCTCCGAAACATACGGTCCTGAGACGCGTCGCATGGGCCGATCTCAGACGAGGCATGCCCAGAAAGGAGACGCTAGTCGCACACATGCTCACGTTGGTTAAAAACTGGGACGTGGCTGCAAAGCCTATTTAACGTATTATGAAGGCAAAGCAAGAGGCCGGACGAAGAAGAACGGTAGAAAGCGTAAGTGAGTCGGTTACTACACGCGACTTGACAAGCAGAAGATAACGATTTAAAACTTGCAAAGCTTCTTCGCTGCCTATGCGTAGTTACTTTTCTGTGTCAAGAATCCCGCAGGCCGTAGGGTTATCTTAAGGGCACGTAGAGTCATCTTAAGTAAAAAAAATACGCACGACAGTGCCTACATATATGTATTTCCCTTAAGATTTAGTAGGTATTGTTTTAGTTTGGGTTATTGTCAGGGTTTTAATGGGTATTACCTCAAACCTACGGCTCGACTCTTGCCAAGCGCCAAGGCTTGCTGGTAAGACTTGCTATTTGGTGGCTGAGTCTGAGCGCGAGCACGTTAAGGGGACAGCCAACCCCTGTATGTATTTACTCAGTCGTACGTAAATGTTTTCTTAACTCTAAACCCCCTTTTAAAAAAAAGCTAGTTCTGCAAACATCAGAAAAGGCGGTAGTATGATGCCAGGTGGGTACAGTAGATGCGGCAAACTTCCCACTTAAAGCTTACTATCTCGCGGAAACTAGATAATTTCACATGCGGTCTCAAGTTTTGTTAGAAGATTGTGGTTCACGTCTTCGAAATTGGAGGGTGGCAAAAAATCAGTCGAGCTGATCACAGTAGACACCAGCGTCTATCAAACACAGAACAAAATCTGGCGTCCTTTTGGCGCCTTACGAGAAGAGTGATCTAGAATTCAAAAGGTTGTTTTTAAGAAGGGGAGAGTGATCTGGGTCGCATTAAAATCGTTCACGTTTCACGTTTTCACAAGAAGCCTATTTTTGCCACATTCGAGCTAAGAAAAGGATTTTGCTAGACGCTCCATTTTGTTGCGCTCACTCAAATCATGAGATACCCACTTTGAAACGAAACCATATGCGCGAAGTCGAATGATGATTGTTGTGTGTCACAACTCCAAGTTCATGGCTAGCTCACGCGAAGTCACTCGCGAAGACTCTATTCCACATTTTTATTATTATTATTATTATTATTATTATTATTATTATTATTATTTGGCTACCTTCGTATTAAACAGTGCTATAGCAGTATCCAATGAAAGATAATGTGATTTCTCAATTGGGTCTCCTACAACGCGTGTCAGTAACAACAAAACAATATAAAGAACCCTCAGTACTCCCGTTTCCATACCTAATTAAGTTCGTTTTTTTTTTTTTTTTTTTTTTTTAAATGACAAGTTCGTTATTATTAAGTTCGTTAGTTGAAGTTAGTTGTCGAAATAAAGCGCATTCCCTTTGGCCACCATCCCAACCTGGTTGGTCTTACCCGATCTGCAAAAATCCTAGACACCCGAGGCTCGGCATCTTACATGCTTATTGTGTCAGTGTAAGTTGTAACTCAAACGAGTTTCGAAACAAGTTTGCACTATTCGACGCCAACGGCGGCGAGACTGAATATATGGAAGTATGTCTCCTCCAAGTCTCAGTAGATAGTGCCGCCGACGTACACTGACAGCTATATTAATAGCGTGTCCAGCTGGCCGGGCTAATAACGTCACACTGGAGGCGCTCAAGGAAACAGACGACAGCAAAGCCAATTCGACGGAAAAAACAACGACAACATAAAAAGCATGACGTGGAGCTGAGGTGGTGGTGGTGCGAAACCCTCCGAGAGGAAGAAGGTGAAGGAGAAACCGAACGGCGCAACAGCTCCAGCAGACAGCGGCGCGATTGAGATGAGGTTCGCCGAGAAGATTAAAAACAATGTACCGCAGAGGCAGAGGGATGAAGACAAGGAGATAAGGTTTACCCCCGTTACGTATAAACGGAGAACCACCAACCGTCTCCGGGCGGGATGTGCAACAGAAGGAAATGGTGATTTGAAAGTATGCAAAGTATTTGCAAAAATCAACAAACCTATTACCAAAGCTCTTCGAGTAGAAGGGCTAGTTGCAGATACGTCTACAATGGACCTACGAGGGCTGGCCGACAAAGATGGTAAGGCTAATGCAGTTTTTAGAATGAACACAATAAGTAATGCCGCTCCATACGAGAAAATAGTTATGCAAAGCTTTGCGGCTAAAAATGGTCCTCGCCCCTCGGAATGACTAGATAGTTGTACAGAGGTATGTTGGGAGGCAGCCGTACATCGACAAATACTAGTGTATAATTGTGAGGTGACTTTAATTGCAAAATGGATGAGGAGGCTAATGGCGACAAAGAAGAAGCTCTCTTGTAGCGTATGAATGATGTGTGTTTTCTTTTCTGTATTAGTGCACGTAATGACTTCACGCATACGTGACATAGCGGCAGGAGTACCATAGGCTCATTATTTCATCATCTTGATAGTACTGAGTTTTAGAGCTTTGAAGGTCTGGAGCTTGGCCGCAAGAAAACAGCTACCGGTACGAGGTATGACAAGTCCCTGCTCTAGGGAAGGAACATCAAAAAAGATGAAGCCGACCCGTCAACTCGATCTAGCCACTCTTGAAGGAGTGGTGCAGACAGCAGTCAAGTGGAAAAAGTTTAAGCCGCGGAGATCCCGGCCGTGGTTCAAACGGACTTGTTACCTCTGACGCAGAGAACTCGGCTTGCTAAGACTAGCAAAGGCCATAGCAGATCCGCAGCCCTAAGTAAGGCGAAGGCAGGACTATGCTTCTGTTAGAAAGTCGTACATAGAGCTATGCTGTGACTATAAGGTCGAATATTCTAGGCGAATGGAAGCCCGTCTACTCGAACGATCAGAAAGGGAGTCCCATGCCTACATAAACCGCTCTCGTAATAAATCGCTCTGGGGCACGGCACTTACTGAGTGACGAGCAGGTAGAGCGTCACTTGACGAATCTGCTATTCAACCCTCACAAAGAAAACTAATCTGCAGAGATTGAGTAGCCACTTACACTAGAACAGCACACAATGAACATTTCCTTTACGAAAGAGGACGTGTGCCGAGCTATCCAATTTCTTCCTAAGGGAAAAATAGTGGGCCAGATAAAGGCCTTTTACGAACATTAGACGCAGTCGGAGCCGCTCTTGAAGAAAATCCTCTTTGATTTCTTCAACTAATTATGGAGGAAGGGCGGATGCGCAGAGTTTGACGTATTGCTAGGCTTTCTCTGTTATTGAAGGGCCAACAGGCCACCTGTATGCAATCTTTATTGACAGCGTCAAAGCCTTTGACAATACTCCGTGCGAAATTGGTGGTAATGTATGCTGATGACATCGTTGTTACTCACCGTAACATTGATGCCATCTTGCGCATTGCCGCCATGGTAGAGGCGTACCGCATGAAAAAGGGCTGAAAATACACTCACGTAACACCAAGGCGATTAAGTTTCGTCCCGGAGAACGTTTACCTGTAAATGACTCTTTTCTGTGGAAGGCTATTAGAGTTTGTAAGCTTTTTCCCATACTTAGGTCGTCGGATTCACAATAAGGAAACGTCATTCACAGCCCACATCGAGGAGAGTGTAAACTTGCCAGACGGCAGCTCTCTACAGAGATGCCGGAGATGTAAGGCGACTATCTGTCGGTACAGCAGTGAGCTTGTTTATGGGGAAGAATCTGCCAAAGTTGGCGTATAGTTTAGATCTCAAGCGAATTTTAGTTTTTAGTTTCCTTGAGAAGAGCTTCACACGATATATGAAGCGAGTACTTTGCCTTCAACCAGAGCGAGAAGCCGCTTCATGTAGGTATTGTCGGACTGTGCGCCGATGGTGGATATGCTTTGGTTTAGGCTGCGTATACCTGTGACGGAGGCATTTAAACAAGAACTGGCCTTAACTTGGCCTGCGATGACGGGCACATCTATACCAGGTACATCGTGTACGGGTTTCATCACCTCGTATGTTCCTCGTATGCTAGGGAGTTTCATGAATACTATAGTACTCAGTGCGTTTGTCAATTCTGCTCTCACTAATGCGCTAAGTACAACTCGGTTGGTCGTCAGGCTTTGCTCGGCGTCACGAAGAGGAATCTTATGGATCTTACCGTTTTAACGTTGCAAGGAACCTTGAGGATATAAGAGCGAGGGCTACCATCAAGCAAGGACACGGACAGCTGATTCTTAACCTTACGTGGCACTTTTTTACCACCATTTTTATTAAGGCGAGCACTGCCGAGTGTGCAAACGTTTTGTAATTGATTAATAAATCAGCACAAAATGTTCTATATATATATATATATATATATATATATATATATATATGATGTAAACGCGTATATATATATATATATATATATATATATATATATATATATATATATATGTATATATATGTGCATGATCCCCCCGTCCCGTTAAGGAAATGTCGGCGACCAAACTCCGTACATCAAATATTACGTGATGTTTATTAAAGGAGTGGGCAATTGTGACAAGAGTGAACAGAACCCAAGCCTTCTTATACAACTGTAACCAAATTCTAAATATTGATCCCACACTCACTTTGACACCCACATATATTTTACAAGTCTGTTGTAAAGACTTATATATATTTGCCATACACATTATACTACTCTTTGCCGTCGATGGAACTACTCGACGCGGCACCTAATTCCGACTTCTGGCATTCCTAGCAATTCACCTTATGTTATGGGCGTTCATCAAGAATTCATCATTGATTGTGTCGACTCTGTACGCCCAATTGATTACTTGCTAAATGGATGTGAATAAATTATGCACACTCTGTCTATCATCACATGAGACATGATAAAAGCTACGTGTAAATGCTTGCAGGGCGCCGCTAGCTTTCATGTTTAGACGCCGAAATCAAGGATATCTTGCTAAAGTGCATGACCCCACATGCAATTGAATGGTCACTGTTTAGGTTCTGCAAGTCACGAGAAAGGCGAGACAGCGGCTCACGTCTCCTTTGTTGGCTTACGAAACTTACTGTAAAAGTGAAACTCGACTTTTAGATTACATTCAATGTTCTGCAAGAGGACCACGTGCTTAAGGTTCTACTCTTTTGATAAAGTACCAAGAGCTCTTTTACGATGTTGAGATGGACCATTAAGCACCTCTTCGGAAACCGGTGTCCGAAGACTTGTTGGTACCTGTTCCCTTCGACACGGTGTCAAAGAGCTACTTGAATCACTTAGATGCCTAAGCGCGAGACACCTCGCAGAAAACTTACCGAGTGATGATTGAGGGCGTTAAGCGCGTTTTAAACTTTGGTGCGCGTGAAACTAAAAACAAACGGTCATCCTATAAGCTAGTAGTTAACGCTGCCCTGCTCAATATGGTGAAGATTCCTTTATATTCTTTGTAAGGTATCGTACAAATCGTACAATGAAAATAATCATAACGAAACTTGTGTTAAAGACACCAGCGGTGCTTCCCCTTAACATCGCTCATTAAAATTGATTTTGTTTAGGTTTTACTAAATATTTAGTTCCCATACCTATACCTGTTAACATGTACGCGTACCTAGAAAATAAGTTTTCCCTATGGAGGGAAGACGTGGAAACGTCTTGTTTAGGAGAGAGAGTGAAGTTTATAGAACCTTTTTTTCCTACATAGTTGTGCGAAATCTCTGTTTGCGGGAGAACCAGTCAACGCATGAAGGAACCGATTACACCGGTGTGTTCGGAGGAAAATTCTGCACAACGGAAGACACTTCACTAGCTTGCGCAGCAAAAAGCTAATACCCATATTAAGGAAAGTCATGAAAAGTCGATATTTTACGTCAATGCATTTTCGTGAAAAATCGTAAAATTTTTCCATTACGACCAAAAATGTACGTCCGAAAGACCACTCTCACGCAATAGCAAATTTAATGCCCATCATTTTCGTATCAAGGTGATGGTGCTGCGTTACGTAGTTGTCAAGTCACTAAGCTTTTTCGATAGCCATATCGAAAGCGAAGGCATGCATATTTCCATAGGGCGTATGAGAAAGTTAGGTACATATTTTGAGGTTTGGTAGAACTCAACAAGAGAATAAATTTTCCTAGTGGAAGGAGGGGGCGGAAACGTCTTGGCAAATTTTTACGGTTCTGAACGTGAAAACTTGCACGTAAAACATAACAACTATGACTGTCGAAAAAGCTTAGTGACTTGACAACTACGTAACGCAGCACCATCACCTTGATACGAAAATGATGGGCATTAAATTTGCTATTGCGTGAGAGTGGTCTTTCGGACGTACATTTTTGGTCGCAATGGAAACATTTTACGATTTTTCACGAAAATGCATTGACGTAACATATCGACTTTTTATGACTTTCCTTAATCTGACTATTTGCTTTTCGCTACGCAAACTAATGAGGTGTCTTTGCAGAATTTTCCGCCAACACGCTGGAATAATTGGTTCCTTCGTGCGTTGACTGGTTCTCCCGCAAACGCAGATTTCGCACAACTATATAGGTAAAAAAGGTAGAATATCTACCTTTATAACTTCACTCTTTCTCCTAAACAAGACGTTTCCGCGTCCTCCCTCCATAGGGAAAAAATATTTTCTTGCCGAGTTCTATCAAACCTTGAAAGAAGTACATTTTGATACGAATGACCCTGTGTATATATATATATATATTATTTTTTTCGCAGAGTTGTTTTAGCAATTGTGATACTTTTCATGGAGGGGCGGCAATTTCGACCCCCTGCTAGATCCGTAAAAGCTACCACAACAAAAGGCAGCATATTTGGTATGCACGGTTAGCATCGTTCCCCAGATTTCATTGCTTCAACGAGCGGTCTGTTACACCGTAGGTAACCAGCGGGTTTAACCTAGTATTCCTTTACGTTCTAACCAGCCGGCGGTAATTTCGGCAAACTATGACGGACTGGGCGTTCTCATCGAGCAGACGCCACTTCCGGGTAATTTAAAATTTCGCTGATCATCATTACCCGGTGGCTTTCGGCCCACATAGAAAAATGCGACGTGCCCTCCAGAGGCCGACGACGCCTCACTGACGTGGGTTGCATCGACAATGCGTCGCCGCAAAGTGTACGTATGTGGTCTTCTTCGTCGAGGAACATATTTTAGATGTTTGTATCTAAAAGTTGTTCCTCGATATTATATATATATATATTTAATTCAGCATTCATTTACCACAAAATTGGTGGACAGGTTAGAACGTTTGCAATTTCTAATCTGCTTTTTTGTAGTCTTACACAGAACGTGACCTGAAGTTGTATGTTGAGGTGTTGCGCCGCTTGCAATGATTGCTCTAATCATTATCGTTTTTGGTCAGAATCTAAAAGCGTATCTATATGCTCTCGGAGAGCTTTCTGAATCAAGAATATCGGTCAAATGTATACGGGTATTTAGAGAACTTACATGGATTCCCTATAGAGGAACCACAGCTGACACTCAATGTCGACAAACAAACGTCTGATCACTCAGTAAAACGTAGGAAAGTTGTTTACACCAAAAATACTTGAAGCTTAAAGTTTCACCAAAAAAATGTAATCCACCTTAATATATGGCGCCGTTCGACCTATTTTTAGATTGGCTGACAGGCTAGTTGTAACAGTCTGCAAATTATGATTTATTGTGCTTTATTTACACACTCTAGCTTTGCTTGTATGATGAAACCAACAATAACTAATATGTATGACTAATATCTAAGTAAAAACTACCTATATAACTACTATACTATTATACTATTTTTTTGCAACTGTGTTTTACTAAAAACTAGTATAGTCTAAACTAAAAATAGTATAGCTAAAGATCGTATGTTGTATTTTGGTTTGTTTGTCCTAATGTTTATCGGGTTTTGCACTTAACAAGTGCAAACCCAAAATCTTAACTGTTAGGCTCAGGGGAGTTCTAGGTCAACTATGTCAGTAGACGTTTCTTTACCGCTTTTTACATAGTCAACAATATTTCTAAAGGAAAGAAAGAATCCTCGTTTTACTTGGCGGTAAGTTATAGGGTTGTCCGATTTTTTTGTCCGATTTGTCCGATAATAGCATGAAGCAGTATAAACACCAAGTGCAACGAAATGCAAAGCATTTTAGCTCACTACATTTCACTTACTTAAATAGAATTACGAATAAGTAGCAGTGTGTGCCTTACTGGTTATTATACAGCAACAAAGTCATAATGGTGCGCAAGTGACATAAAGTGATACTTTAGTCATAAAAAAAATGCTTTATTATAAAACAGAACCAAATCCTAAAGCCTAGTATTTGTGTAGCCTAAAATGTGTGCAGGCATAAATTTCTCACCTATAGTTTGGTGTTTTTATTGAACTTGAGTATATAAAATATAATAATATTTCTCTCCGTCTTCCGTGTCCTATTTTCTTCGTACATAAATATTGTCGTTATTTGCTAAACATTTTATTTATAAAGTTTTAACTGGGGACACTTACAAGGTGTGGTTTCCCACTTTATTATATGTATACAGATGTGTAAGTAATAATATAAGTTTGTAAAGGTTTTCAGCATCTTCAGTATTTAGAGCTATAACAATAGAGCGTATCACATTGTGCTTACAATGCTTGCGTGAAACGTTGACCATGGCTACCCCTCCACTTATAAAAAATATATATGGGGGGGGAGGGGGATTGGCCATGTCTACACTCCACTTAAAAAAAATATATATATATATATATATATATGAGGGCGATTTTTTGGGTATGTTAACACTAGCGAATAAATCGAACTGGTGCAACTTACCCGTCCACAGTTCCGTTGAAGATCTTGGACCATGTTTTTCTGCCATTTGTTAAGGTGATCTTCAACGGCCTGAACTGGCGGTCGTGGAAACATGAGGTCGTGCTTTACGTAACCGCCCGGCACGTCAAAGATTCGCGCCTGTGAGACATCCTGCGCCGACAGCGGCAGCTCTCGCCATGAGCCGGGAAAGCCGACATCGCGGACGTTGAAGCGCTGCAGCGCCGCGTTTGCCATGTTTGCCGACATCACTTTCGCTGACGACATTGTGCTAATAACGAGTTTCAGTCACTGTTCACACAAGCCTCTCTGTGGTGTTAATCTTCTAGGCTGTTCTCGGCTACCGTCCTGCGTCTGCTACAGTCAATAATGTTGTGTAAGAGCCTAGGAAACCCGAGTTCACATCTCCGGAACGACCCACAGATTCGTGGACTGCGAGCAGAGTTCGTTATCTATCTTCGCCGTTGCCGTCGTTGTTATCGTCGCCGGCGGCGAAAAAGAATGAGTCCGTTTGCAACTGTATAGTGATTAGAAGTCTGCTTTGCACCACCAGCTGGTAGGAAGAACAAAAGCACGCCACCGCGAAATAGTTTACCGTGAAAGGCCCTCTTCGATTATTGTTTCACCGCTTACCGTCGACAGTGAACACGACAGATCCGTGAATAACAACATGCACTACAGAAGCACAATCTCTTCGAGACAGATAATGCGCCAATGTCCCGACGGCCATCGAAGGCTGCCGCCAGCCGGCATCGTTAAGACATTTGCCAAAAACTGTCGTTTTCGTGTTCTCGATGGCCAGACCATGCCTGTGGGCCGCGCTGGCACGCGTCCACGCGGACCATCTACCGGAGCATAGGTGCCGGGCGTCCAACACTGGACAGTGGTGACAGGTAGGCACCGTCAGAGTCTATGCAGACGCTCCTATCCGGCTAGGTCCGGCGAACCACCTAGCTTTAGCCAATGCCCTCGGCTCACGCTGTCCGTCCTCCACCAGATCGGCACCACGACGCGTAGGGTCCGTAGCAGAGACCCGTGCCGAAACAGTGAGTGCAAATCAAAGAGAGGGGGCGAGAGAGAGAAACACACATACGGGGAGAGAGAGAGAGAGAGGCGGAGCATGAGGATGACCTGGTTTCGAGACCCAGTTGGGCGCCGGCCCGCACCACGGTCCCACGGGCGCCATACGGCCGATCGGTGGTGCGTGGCTGAAGCAGCAACAGTAATAGACGCAGCAGTGGCGGCCCTACAACAGGGCGGCCAGGGGCAGGGGCCAGAGATTGGGGCCAATCTACCATTCCTATCGTGCGCTGTGCCAATAAAGTGCTAGCGATCCAAGTCAGCTAGAGATGGGCGTTGGGAGAAGAGGTTCTTATAGCGGCAACGTGACGAAAATTCTTCCCAATGACCAGGTAGAAAATAGAAACAAATAAGAACATAGCGTCTTAATATTGCGTATGATATCGGCAGTAAAGACGTGTTATTATTATTATTATTATTATTATTATTATTATTATTTTGTCCACGGGAGCGTGCAGAGAGGCGAGCACGCCGCGACTCTGACACTAGAAGTTGCTGGCTCGGGGCTGCACGTACCCAGCATTATGATTGAAACGGTCTTTCCTATACTTTGCAGACTTTGGATGCCAAGTATAAGAATTACTCTTACCGCCATTAACGTAATTACTTGACAAGCGACGATAGAGGCAAGCACCTAATCGTCTAGCTGCTCTCTTTTGCTACGACAGCCGGCAGCCGACACCTCGGCAGCAGCCGAAACGTTAGGCAAACTTATGGCAGACAAACGTGTGCCACATTACGCTCTCAGGAGGTGGCAAACTGGTCAGCTCTATCTATCCTTGTTGTTTTCTCGCAGCCAGATTTGATCCTAACGCCAGCGGATCGCCGCTCAGGATGACCAGCCTAGGGGGTTGCAACCCTCAGGGTGTCGGTTAGCCGGGGGCTCTGGCGGCGGGGGGCTCTGACGGCGGCGGCGGCGGTAGCCGTGTCATCAGCGCATAGAACAAGCAAATAGAACAGCTTGACTGTGTGCGATGTGGGGGAATCGGGGCTGAGAGGCCAATCTAATCCCTTCTCGGACGCCTATGTGCGAGCTGCCTAATCTACTGTGTATCCTGCCTGCTGCTGTGTGTGTGTGTATGTGCGTGGATGTGGATGTGCAGAAGCAGTGAGCGTATATGAATAATTTACCACTAACTCTACGAGTACATTGGGTGGGAGCAGAGATGGGAGACAGAGAGGCGATGCAATACATAGCAGAACAGAGAGAGAGAGAGAGAGAGAGAGAGAGAGAGGACACCATAAACGACTGTGAATGAGAGGAACAAAAAGTGCGACGAGTAATCAGCAAGCCTCTGAAGCACACTTTGGGCGGCCGCCTGCCTAGAACGGCTCGCCAGACGACACACGGAGGCGCCAATGCCGAGCTCCAACGGAACCATTATTCCCCGACGTTTGCGTGCATCACTCGTGTTACATTCGGTTACTCGTGTTACATTCGGTCACTCGACGGACATTCGCTACCGATGGTGGTGGTGAAGGTGGTGGAGATGGGGGCGGAACGATACCGCCAGTCGGCGCCCACGGGGTCGGATGTCTACAACGGCGAGAAACAATCAACTTCGACGTCCCGCGTTTGTTGCTACGGGCACAAATCATTGATTCGTTCATTCATTGGACGCTGCGCGATTGTTTGTCGTAAACCGTAAATAGAACCAGGGGCAAAAAGACATCGTTACCCTCGTTACCCCATATTAAACCCCATTCACTAACCCATGTTTATATGGTCACATCTGTCTGTTAATAGGCACAGCATTGGTGGCGGAAAGTTTCGTCCAAACCGTTACCCCATATTATTACCCCCATTCACTAACCCATATTTATATGGTCACATCTGTCTGTTAATAGGCACAGCATTGATGGTGGAAAGTTTCGTCTAAACCGAATGTCGGAGAACCAAGAGCACATTTTTGACCTCCTTGCAGTTACTCAGTCTTTCCAACGATGGAGTATTTTTCTGTCGTCAGCAGTTTATTAACCGGTAAAACCGATGGTCAAAGAGTGGCACGGCCAAAAAGCGTGGCGAGTTGCTTGGCTTTCAAACAACTCGTCACGCTGATTGGCCGTAATTTTGAATAGGTTTCCGGTCCAAGTTACGTTGATAATTTCAAGGCTAGATTAAATTACAAAATCGCCGTTTAATTAAAAAAAAAACGTGAGGAGTGGAGTCCTTCCTTGTCAATAAGTTGCGCATATTTGGGTTGCGTTAATCATTCCTGAACTCGCTAAAGTTGTTACTAGTTAGCGGCTGTATTGGTCGTGCGTCCGTTCCCAGAAGTTCCCAGTGCCTGATGCCTCTAATGCCCTATGCGACTAGTATCGCAACAGAGCCTTCTTTAGGCGACCGCGTGTCGAGTTAACTGTGGGTTACACTCGGTTCGATTCCTGTTGATAATCGAATTATCCTTGAGAGATGGGAAAGCTTTAAATATATTAACATGTTTGCTTGTGCTGCCGCTCTAAGCGATTTTGGTATAAAAAAGCTAACTCGTGTATTTATGTAAACATGTCTAGCGATTTTAGCGAATAGGCCCATCTATCCATTAAACGAATAGGGGAACTGCAACCCCAGGTGAGAACTTAAAGAGCAGCACTTGCTGTAACAACTATTACTAATGAGAGTACGCCGAAAGCGGTGAATTACGAAGCTGAGAGGCGCTATCACATAGAACTCTAAAAAATAAGACAATAAAAAGCAAAAGCCAGCCATTGCGTTATAAAGTACATCAAGGAGAATTGAGAAGACCAAGGCCGAAAATGTCGAAAACAGAAGAGAATTATTTGGCGTTCGATCTTACAAAAATGGAGAAAAACATCTGCGAGGCGGCAGCTTACTTATAATCCCAGTATCAGAATCTAGCTAATACCATTCTGTCTAATTCCTGCTAAAGTTGGAACTTCGGCAGGAGGCATCTTTGTAAGAAGCCTATTAAGTAGAACGTATTGATTCGAAAGAATGTGTACCCTAGTAGATGTAAACGTATGTGTATATACATATACGCGTCTAACCTAGTATATCTATATATAAAGTGCGTTGCAACAAATTAGCAACTCATGTTTTTTGGTGATAATTTCGGCTTAATTTATTTAAATGGCTTGAATATGACGAACCACGTATATGATGTTAATTTCGTTGCAATCTCATAATCGGTTCAAACAAAAACATAAACAAGTGTGAAAAACAGTGTTGCAAAATATTAGCAATAATAACGCCTTACGGAGTATTCGATTCTTAGCAGGGCTGCATGACTTATTTGATACTACATATTCTATTCTAGAAACGGGTTTTTCGTCCCTTCTGAATCAAATCGTAAACTTGGTCTTTCAGCTGCTGTAAGTAAGTGGAATACCAGTTCATGCTTGCTGGACAGCTTCTTTGAGGTCTGACAAATTATCATATTGTCGACAATTTGCGTAAATCTGCTTCACCAACTGTCCCCACAGATTTTGATGAGATTCAGGTCTGGACTCAATGCCGCGAGTCAAAAAGTGGCACTCCTTGTTTTTGAAAAACGGCTATAGTGCTAGCCCAGGTATGAAACGTGGCGTTGTCTTGTTGAAAAACTGCGTCAGGTCCCCCAATTCTTCTAAATTAGGCTTCTAACTGGGAACCGACCGCTGGTACTTGTCGGAGTTGTTTCGGCTCACAATCGCGACTAAATCAGACTTCCATTATATCCAAACGCACCCCAATATTTCACAGAACCACCACCGGCCACACGTTTCGAGAACCATTTAGGTTCCTTCCGTAAGTCATGTCAATAGTACTGACAGCCGTCAGGGCCATTGAGATTAAATTTATTTTCATCCGAGAAGACGATGTTTATCCACTCGTTGTCCCAAGTTTGGTATCTATGCGAAAATTCACGCCGTGCAACAACGTGCTTCGGTTGCAGTCGCGGCATAAGCTTCCTTTTCGCGTATCGCACGTTTTTGTCAGAACTTAACACTCGGTACACTGTGGATCGGTGCACTGGCACTCCCAAAGTGGTCCTGATCCTGGAAGAAGACATTTGGTCATGAGTAGCCAACTGTATGATCCTACGCCGATCTCGAATAGTCAAAACTGGCTTACGCCCACTGTTAGATCTGCACCTTTGGTTCACTCCAGGGTGTAAGAATGCCGTCCTAATCTGGTCGCTATAGCAGTTACTGTATGACCGAGCTCAGCATATGCCTCAATTTTTGTCTTTTCGTTATCCGAGAGATCCTTTGTACAACCCATGGTTTAAAACATAAGCTTCGTCGTTAGTTCGGAGCAACGACTGAGCTGTAGAATATTTTGCAGCTATAGAATCGTATATCAGCTGTAGTATCGACTATACAAGAGCTGTGTTGTTAGCATGTTACTGCTGTTAATATTTTGCAACACTGTTTTTTCACACTTTTTATGTTTTGTATGAACTGATTGTGAGATTGCAACGAAACACCATACTCGTAGTTCGTCATGTACATCATGCCCTTAAAATTTCAAGCCATTCAAATAAATCAAGCCGAAATTATCACCCAAAAAATATGAGTTGCTAATTTTTGCGACGCTTTATATATATATATATATATATATATATATAGCGTTTTATTAGGCGTATACGCTGCACTCGAGCATACACAATCGCGTAGGGCAGATTTCGTGTTGCTTGTTGGGGACGATATTTGCGGTTATGTCCCCAATTCACGTAACTGGCCGATCTATCTAACTGTGTGTATCTATCTATTCGCGTGTGTAGGTGGGTGTTCACATACTTCTCACAAGGGGTTTGCATACACCTGTGCCGGCGCCTCGCCCACTTTCGTGGACCACAGCTCTCACCCCTCATCTGCATGATTCCGAGAGATGTCTGCGAAGCTTCATTTGTATGCGGCCGATGCGGCCTCAGCCCGTAACTCGTGCACCATACTGAACAACGCTCTCTCTCTCGCTTTCGTCTCTGCCTTTCTCGCTCCCTTTGCCTGCCACTCCTCCCGAACTCCCTTATTTGTTGCTTATTTGTTTCTTTCTATGGATGTTTTGTGTATCGCTACGGGAAGTGAACGTGAAGAGTTAGGTCACGACCCCTGAGTACCGGCGAGGAGACAGCAAAAGAGATAGAACAAAGATAGCTGGCACGTCTGGACCTTCTTCGGTAAACGAAACGACGCCCGTTCATGATTTATTTCTGTATTGTCACCATACCGCATCGCGCCCATTAGCTGACAATGTGGCGGCAGCACAGCGGTAGGGAAAAACATTAGCAAAACGGAGAGGCATCTCCACAATTCTGTCGGATCCATCCCGTCCGCGCCAAAAGCAACTCTTATCGAGGTCTTTCGTCGTCATGTCAGCGAATCGTCACGAGCCGGCAATGTTGAGTAGTGTCGGATTGGCTAAAAATCGGAGGTGTATAACACTTTCACGAAATAAAAACCATTAAGGTTTCGTTAAGGTGGTCAAATAACTGGTCCTGGACTTTTCACATATGCCCTTTATATATAATATTTAATTATCTCATATATTCGCCTTTATTGGTGGATACTTTGCTTACATACAAGTTGATGGGCCTTATGCTCAGACATCTAGAGTTCGATCTAGATCTCTCCTTCCTTAAGGACCCTGACAAAACATTTCATGGATTCGATTGGAAAAACTGTCGCGACGCCGTGACTAAAGGAATACAAATCTGGCAAAAAGCGTTCAAGGTTCGTCGTCCAAACGGGGAAGAGATGGCGTCGTCCAAACGGGGAGAGAGACGTTATACTAATTGACACTCAAGATATCTACGACATTAAATAGACGACGAGGGACTCCTTTAACATCTTTACTTTCGGCACCTTAGTCTCATTTACCTTAATCTGAAAGCCTATGAGGACATCCACGGTGGCAACCTCGGCAAGCTAAAACTGTTCATCGACTCTGGACGAATGTTGAGAAGTGGTACGGGCCACAAACATGAGGGGCCAGCAAGCACCCTTCGACTTTTTTTCTCCTATCTTTGTATATTTCAACTCTTCCCAGCGCTTGAAAACTATCGGTTGAAACAGCCGTTGTTGAAAAAAGCGACGTTACGATCTTCGGAAAAGAGCGATGTATTGTCGAAAAGATAAACGAGCCGAGAAGGGTAGGCTTAGTACACACGCTTCGAGAACTCAACTTTCACCCGATTTGCTGGAATGGGAGATTCTGCTTAGTGAGGTATTTCCAAATAATAATTTATCCATGACTGATTGATTGATTTATTCGCTTGATTAGTGCGTGTACGCAAATCACCCTTTCATATCAGGGGCGTTATGTTGAGACGCAGCACGTTGCCGGCCGCAAGTCTACCGTATCCTCTAAGACTCACTGCTTCTTAGCTTCTTCTTGTTTCTTAGCCATTTCACAGGCAGGCGCACTTCTGTAACTGTGGTGTGCAGCCTGGCCAAGGCCTGTCGGACATGAAACCTGCTGTGGTCGTATACGACTACATTGTTGACCCTTGGGCCATTGTTAACCATCGGGCCCTTGTACTTTTATGGAACGAGTTAAACTCATTACGCGCTATCCGCGCCATTCATGAAACTAATCCTTATACTGTAACCACAAAATGAAATAAAACTTTAGTGTAATCCTGATATTATCCTCGCGTGTTAAATCACTTAACGATAGATGTATTTGATTTCATTATAACTATTTATCGACAACGGGCTTGTTATTTGCTGTTCTGACCAAAGTTAGATGCTCAAATCACCGATTCTAATATTCAATTCGCGTGAGTTGCTTCACTCTCAGTTCATTATTTGGATAAGAATGAACCGGGGCTGACGCCAGTGCACATACCTATAGGCTGGAAAATGTGCAAATAATTAGCTCTACGGAAAGAACATTGAGCTTTATTGCACAACCAACTTACAGTGTGTTCAGGTGTCACTGTAAAGCTTTTTCAACGACTGGCTGAATACACGTCAGTCTATATAGATTTATACATGAAATACATACATCGAAAAACATATTTATTAACATATGTACTTAATACAGCACATATTGTGAATCATCTGCACCTATTACATCAACGAGGCACCCTACATATTCGGACATATCCTGGGGCACACACATAATATATATATATATACTTTTTGTTACCTATTGGCATTGGCTGACCGCCATCGTTCCTTCTGACTAATATTCCAACATCAATTGTAATCTTCTGAAAGTCGGCGTAGCACCACGCGGCCCACAAATTGTTCAAAGCGACCTGTGTTTGTTCTCATCTATTACCCACATAAAGAATGCCATAGTAATAATAGCAGCATGTGCGATGCTCAGCCACGAATCAACTGCCAACATGTTTCGTCGGTGGGACAAAACTTCGCAGGTCACGCCGTGAACCGAACTTTTCGTAGTCACCGTCCCACTACGTAAGAGCGTATTCATATGCGAGCCCACATCCCTTAGAGATGCAGCATAAAGTACTTCGCCACGGTCATCACCATCAGTGTACCCACAGATCGACGAGCATTTGGATGACAACTGTTTGTCTAAGCGTATTCTCGCACTTGCGCAACTTTTGCAAGGCATCCTCTAGTTCCTGAAACGAAAAAGTGCACAGATATATATAAGCTTACTTAGTATAGTTTACTTCTTCTTTGGAAGTTGATTAATCAACCTTATTTATACAGAAATAACTAAATAATACGCAGAAATTAGGTGGTGCGGCTGTGACAAGTGCCAGTCCTCCACTGTATCTCTCAGTTCGTCGGCCGAGTTGAAGCGCCCTTGAATTTTTTGAGGGGTAAGAAGTGAGGACGCATGCTTCCATTGCATGCTGTCCAGCTTTGTCTCTGGCTCAAAGTAATGGCACCAACTCCCGCCACCTGCTATAATCCGATTCAAAAAGCGGGGATTCATGATACCGAAATAAGTGTTGCAGAGTTTGGCCCACTGTTCCCACGCTGGTCCCTATCATCACTGCCACATTCGCTTCTCAATCGTCGAATCTTGCTATGGGAACGCCATGATGTCCTCGACGGTTGGTTGTTACGACGTTTTACTACCTTTTCATTAAAACCCACCTTATATAATAAGTGAACAGTGCGCGGCTGACGCGATGTCGTGGTGGAGGAAACATCACCAAATCGATGCTAAACCAACTGCTCGTCACTGTAACATCTTCTAGTTCAACCATGTGCCACAGTTTTCACTCCTGGCGGCCACCACCTTGCCAGCCTACCGTTGGCGCTTTACATTTGTAGATGGAAG
>QVRM01000099.1:0-22500 GCA_003439945.1 Dermanyssus gallinae
GATGGACGTCGAGCGAGGCGATGGCCAACCAGCACGAACACATCGTCAGCAGAAACAACAACTCCAACGTCAGACGAAGTGCGTGCTAATCGTGGGAGATCACTCGATCAAATCAATTAAGAGAAACATAATGAGTCAGTTGCCACGGAAGGCAGCCGTAATCATGCGCACACCGCCGGAAAAGCTGACATTGTCTCTGTGCTAAACGAGGCTGACAAAGTGTTACTTGACCGTGTGGGCCCTACCACATTATCCTCTACTGTGTCTTTGACGATTGTGTTGAGTTCAGAAAAAATGAATTTCTCAAAGCAGTGGCAGCGTTCTCAACTAAAATGCGTGAACAGAACAGCGAATTGAGGCTAACCATCGTCACTGTTCCTCAGTTCAGCATTGACTGCAAAGAAGGAAACGACACCCTAATCGCACGCAAAAAGGATCTGAACATCGATATCATCCCAATGCAACATGTGTACCGCCGTATGGTTCATCGGAACGTATATTTGTACAAAGGGATACCAGAGGTAACTGACGCCGTTGCAAAGGCGATCTCTCGAAAGGCAACCGGTTTTTTAGGCCTGAAATTCACGCCCAAAAAGCGTGGCGAGGGGGAGGCGACCGGAGGCGAGCCGAAGCAAACACACACCCCCGGCGAAAAGCCCAACGCTGACGTCCAGCCAGTGGCCACAGACGGGACTGAGAACTGCCAACGAAAAACCCCGCCGACAAGAATGGACACACGTACCTGCGAACAGCGCCCGCAAAATGACAAATATCGAACACAAGAACGCCCGCAAACCCCGTTTAGAAGGGCGTTGGGACCAACAACCGTTCAAAAGTTCGTGATCGCGACGAATCACGAACTACGCCAGTACACCCGGCCACCGCAGAAGCCGAAACTAGACAAGATGATAGCAGACCTATTGAACTTAGTGGGTCGCCAACGGACACACTGAGAATAATTCATTGAAACTGCAAAGGTCCTGACCAATCGTTAGGTCTCATGCCTACTTCAGCGTTAAACGGAATCGACGTTCTGGTGCTCACGGAGACGTGGTGTCTGACGCCCCCCCCAAAGTCCAAGGATATTATGCAGCGCACTGTCTCGCTTCTCGATCTAGTTCTTTGGTCCGTCCCAGTAGAGGTGTGTCAGTTCTCTACAATAGCCGACTAGGAGACATAAAACGACTTCTGTCACAAGACAACTGCGTGATTATGGAAGGTCGAAGACTGAATTTGATTGCCATGTATGTAAAGCCAGCAACAGTTGAGGACACGTTCACACTAATAGAGAAAATTACGAAGTGCGCACAACAGGTGGACCGTGCCCCCACGGTGATTGTGGGAGATATGAACGCAAGACTCGACAGACCCACGGACGCGAGGACTGAAGCACTCACCGAAACACTGTAGGATATGGGCTTCTGAGTGGCGAATGACCCAAGTTTGTCAACCTTTGAAGGTGCAATGGGTAAATCAACTATAGCTTTATTTGCTACAAATATGCCGAAACGAAATGTGTGTTTTGTGGGAATAGAACACCAAATGAGAGAAGGGGCGGACCTGACGGCGCATAAACCCGTTGGTCTGGATATCACGGTCCCAGCCCGCCACGAGCGACAGCACAAACGGAAACCTCTGTCGAGAGCACTTAAAGCAGACCGCCTACAAGAAGATGTAGAAGTTCTCGGCATCGAAAGAGCAGAGCAAGATGTAGAAAGCTACAATGAACTGCTTACCCGAGCACTCAAAGCATGCGCAGAGCATGTGAAATGGAGAAGAGAAAAGGAGTTGATGGACTCCGGAATGTAACCAAGCGAAGGCTATTCACTACTAAGCAAAGGTGCTGGAACGCATAAGGCCGGAAAAGGTCCATTTACCGACGAACTCTGCGGAATGCTAAAAGGCAACACGAGCAACAACTGGAGACTCTACTGCTTCAGAAGACCGAAATGAGCATCTGCAGCAGGCAGCCACAATGACCGCACACTGCACCGCGCTTTTTAATAGGTGCATTTACAACGGTCGACTACCATCAGCGTGGAGACAGTGCGTTATGGCACTTATTTCAAAGGGCAAGGGACTGCGGACCGAGCCCTCTTCTTGGCGGGGCATTGCCTAGAAAAGCTGCGCTTACAAACTGCTTGCAAGCCTCCTAGCCGCTCGTCTAACGTCGTTCGTCAAATACAAAAAGGCATTATGGGATAATACGGTTTATTATATGTATATATTATATGGAGAGACAAGCCTCCAATCGCGTTGAGCTATCTCAATAGCTCCCAAGGACGCTGGAACATCTCGAGAAGGTTCTGGAAGACAGAGGTAAGGCCTACCGAGAAGTTAGGTCAGCTGATGGGGAAGAGATAAGGCAGCTTGGAGAGGAAGTCGAAACTTTACGAACAAACGAGTGCAGACTAAGGGAGGAGCTCGATAAGTTAAGGACAGGGTACGGGGAAATAGGAAAGACCTCCAACGAGAGGAGATAAGCGAGCGAATAAAAGGACAAGATCTCCTGTGCGCACGCTCTCACGGCGAGCTGGAAAAGGAAAGGGCCAAGGAGCGGGAACTGAAAACAGAGGCCACAGAGATTGAAAATAGTATAGAAAGGGTAAGCACTCCGAAGAGCTGGTAAGAGCCGTCAAGGGATACTGGCCTGAAAGGGTGTTTAAGCACTTTAAAGGTCACCACTGGCGCCCTTACCACTCAGAGGAAGGTTAAGGTAGCGGTTATCACTAAAGGGCCAGATTCGAATAGGGGTTTAATAGACTGGCTGGCGGCATAGTTTCCCACGCTCGCAGCGGTAGCTGACACGGGTGTTCTTAAAATAGCGACGCCGCCGAATTCTTAACAGGTTCAGGAAACTAAGCAGCCTCTTAACGGTACTTAGTAGTGGGACCGATAAATCCGCAGGAAGAACTAGGAACAACGACCCTGGGGTGCTCTAAGCTGTCGTGGGGAAAGCGCTGGAGCTGGCTGGCGGGGAGAAATCCCCGCTAGTGCATGTCATAAGGGAGCGTCGCACACAGACGTTTCTACGAGCTTTGGCAATCTGTTGTCGTAAGGCGGGTGACGGCAGTGGCCTTCTAGAGGTTTGCTCGAGACAAACGAGGAAGACTGGAGCCAAGCCAGAGGCTACCACTCGGGCGGAGCAAGGAGCGAGGAGCACCCTCAGGGTTAAAGTCTAAGACGAAAAACCTTTACCGACACTCTTCGGGGAGTTAGAAAACATGGTAAACAGCAGGAAGGTTAGGGGGTAGTTAAAAGTAAGAAGGGTGACTTTATCGTTAGTAATTGTGCAGACGATGAAGAGAAAGGGCTTTACCCTCTACCTCCGTCGAATGATTTCATCCTACCTGGATGGCAGAAGTCTGGTTGCAGGGAACAGGAGTAAGTTTACTGCCGGAGTCCCACAGGGCTCGATTCTACGACCCGTGCTCTAGAACATAGCTTACGACGGTGTGCTCGAGATCAGAGGTCTCCCGTATGAAGTGGAGACGCTGGCGTACGCCGACGACCTTGCACTCATGGTAACGGTCAGGAGCGAAAGAGCCCTGGAGAGCGCCGCCAATGAGGCCTTGTCAATGGTATCCGAGTGGATGGAGTCCCGTCATTTGAAACTGTCGCCCGATAAGACGGAGGCAATGTACCTAACAGGCAGAAAGAAGACGGCCGGTATTAACTTCTTGACGGCAGGCCACCCGATAGAAATCAGAAAAAGGTCAAGTACCTTAGGGCCATGCTAGACACTGGACTGACTGGATCGGCGCACGTGAAGAACGTAGCCGAAAAGGCCTAAAGGGTCTTCCAGAACCTGGCGCGGATCATGCCTCGGTGGCCGAATCAACGGAGCTATACGCAGCCCCAGTCTAGGGGGACATGGCAATGCGGACGGCAAAAAATAGAGGGGGGGGGGGCACTAATGTCGACATAACGAACGCTGACAACCAGGGTAAGCCGGGCGTATCAAACAATCGCGATCGAAGCTCTCCTAGTCCTAGCCAAGATGCCTCCATGGGACCTCCTAGCGGCTGAACAAAGTAAAATGTACCTAGACGAAGGTCTGAGTCTCACCAGGGTCAGGAGTGCCACCATATCGGCTTGGCGTGAGAAATGGGCGCAGGTAAGACCCGGGGTAAGGGAAGCTGGACCAAGAGTCTGATACCGGACTTCAGGGTATGGTATGACTGCCGACACGGGAAGCTTTCCTACTGGACGACTCAGGTTCTGAATGGACACTGCTAGTTTTAGAGCTACGTGTCAAGGATCAAGAAGGCTATAAGCGATATCTACGTACTGTGCGACTCTGGGGAGACGGACTGCGTGGAGCTGCGGTGTGATGCTCTTAGGGAAGCACGAGACGCAGCACCAACCGCTGTGAGAGGTCGACCCATCAAGGAGGCGGTCGCCCATATAATGACTTTGGCGGAGGCATAGAGGGAGGCGACGAACTTGTTCGACACCGTTTTGACACTTAAGACAGCCAAGGAAACGGCCAGGCGGGAGAGGTTTGAGCGGGTCTCTCAGGAGAGTGGTCGAGACGAGGAGCCGAGGAAGGGGGAGGGGATTAGTCGGGCCCTCATGGTCTCGACGCACCCTCACAAAACGGATTACAAAATGGCATCCCCCTATCCAAATGCAGGTAGACATGCGGGATGATAGTCAGGAATAGGGCTGATTAAAGGAGAACGGCACAGACTCTTCTCCCACGGCTTTGAAGTAATGCCAAAGTAATACCGAGCCTGGGGGGGGTGAGGAGGAATCCGGGTTTAGTGGGTTTGTGAGTCTCACACTAGCCACGTGTGCCGCATGCGCATCATGCATTCCCAAAGCCTCCCAGAAAAAAAAACTGCTACCGGGACGACCAGCACGCCCTTCATTTCTCCGAAAGAAGTGATGCTCTCGGAAGATGGGGGAACCTGCCGAAGGGAGGCCGGAGGCCAGAACAGGCGTGTTAGTTTAGCAAAGTCTCCAGCCGCGATACACGATTTTCGAATCGTAGTGTTTCAAATACACTCACGCAGCCTCCGGATCCGCCGGGGCGCAGCGCAGGCAGATCATGGAGGAGTCCAAGGATTAAGAACGCCGCGCCAGCAACTTATCTCTCGACGGCAACGTTAAGGTCGCTCTGTATCTCCTCGCTGATAGGTAGCGGAGGATCTGGGGGCGGCCTCGCATGGCCAGACGACGGGCGTACGGGCACTTACAGATATCTCGGGAATTCCGGCAGATCTGTCGTGAGCGTGTTAGATTATGCAAGGCCCACTTGGTGAATCGCCTCACAGGTTTGCACTGAGTGCGCTTGTTTACATCCGCACTGTACGTCAGATTGGGCGCGGAGACGAGATGGCTTTGTCTTCGTCTGCACCGTTCGTCGGACTGCGCGCGGAGACGAGGCGGCTTCGTCTTCTCATGCAGCGCTCGGCTAGGGCAACTGAGTTAAGCAGGACAGGACTAAGATGGCGGCAAACACGCAACCCTGTATTACCCCGTGGCAGGCGCACAAGAGCACGAGAACAAGGAACTCACAGAATTAAAAAAACTCACCAACAACTCTCCTTTTGTGCACAGTGTACTCTTAATCAACAAGTCTGCCTGTTCCACACAGAAACGGGCGAAGGAGTCTCCCGTACTAATAGCCGACAATATTTTCCGGGACTAATCTCACATGCGTCCGTTTCGTTCGTCTGCTACACAAAACTCTCCAGCCTGAGGCTTGGAGGCTCATGAAGTAAAAACAAAAAATCGCTGCCCGCCACGCGCTTGATCCTGTCTTAGTCGAAGTCATTTCAAAGGAAATCTTAAACAACACGGTCCATGCGCTTGGCACGACAGAGGTTTTAGCAGCTTTCAATGAATCAAGCGCCAAATGGCTGTAAGTAATGCCCTCGCTGCAGCTGGGGATGATGCTGGACCATACAACACTTCGCATCGTTGCTGGCCTGCTGTTAGGGAATGCCCGTATGCGCACCTTATACCTGCTCCCTTTGCGACACACCATTGTCGCCGACGGAAGAGCATGGCCTCAGCTGGTCTAGAAGCTGCGGAAGACACTCGCGCCAGGTCGCCCTTAACAAAGTGATTTTAAAAACGCTGCATTCCGCTAACGTGGCCTGCGGAAAAAAGCCAGTCGGTCTGACCGGTAACGGACTCAGCCCTACGCCCAGACAGGATAACCTCTTGTTCTCTGGTCCTCCGGAAAGGCCCTTGCGTGGGACGCAACTGTGTGGGACACGCTGGCGTCGTCTTACAGGAGTCGAATCTCGGAATCGGCAAGCGCGGTTGTCAATTTGACAGAGCAGCGAAAAAGTTTCTTTTATAGTTCAGCCAGTTGCGATAGAAACAACAGGGGCAATGGGCGAATCTACGGAGTCGAGTCTCGAAATCAGCAGGCGCCGTTGCCAATTTAGCAGAGCTGTGTGCTAATCCGCCCAATAATAATGTCGCGAGAAATTTTGCCAATACCCGTCAATATCAAGGTTGGAATCTACACAACAATCATACGCGAATCAATCACAAAAAGCAATTATCCTAGACAAAAACAAAATAATATTTCATGGTACTCTTAAAAATGCAACTTTGGGAGCTTCATAATTTAGGCCTAGACCTTGGCAAAGACTAATTCGAAATGATGCCTCTTTGTGTGAATAACAGTCGACCGTAGCAAGTTATTAAAAAGGCTAAATGAACGTATAAACAACGAAAACAACGAACTTTTTAGGTGCAACATCGACTGTACAAGTGCCTACTTTCAACATACATTTACTAGATTGTTTACGTTCTAACCAGTGAAGATTTTTACTTGAAATGAGCAAGTTACCCACGCTGTATTACTTAGGTCTTAACCACAGAGCAAATCTAAAGCAGCGGGCGGAACTAGTTATAACAACTAGTAGATGATCTTCTTGTGTTGAATTGCTTATCGCCCGATATCCTCTGTGTGTGATGAGGAGGAAACTAATCTTGTATGAACATGATTTCAAGTTAAGTATTTAACTAGGCGTCTAGTTACGTATTTAAGTAACGAGGCGTTTTTACCACGCAGCTCATTGCTGTTAGCACATTGCTGTTTATTGTGGTTCTATGATAATCAGTCTGTAATCAGGTAGTGATGAAAGTAAAATGCATATTCGTCTATGCTGAGAAAACATGACCGACCGTCATCAAGCGTGTTCTAACCGATAAAGAGTGGGTTACGTGCATTTCGACGCCCTCTCTGGCTACGGGAGGCCGGCGCGACTAGTAGACCAGGCTATTACAGCCCCTCTCCCTTAGAAGTAGTAGTTTGTAGTAATGCTAGCAAGCAGCTCCCTGCTGGGAGGAAGGGGTACATATTTTTAGTGGATTGGAGCCCCACACTACCGGCCAACACTTGCAGTTGAGAACAATCCTGCAGTGATGATCGTGCGTGCGTTTCGTCTCTTTCGTCTTAGTTCTCTCAAAAAAAGGAGTGATGGCGCTGTAGCTGCACTATCCTTTACCGGTAATAACATATTATTTACCCACTACACATAACAAAAAAGAGCTCTCCACGTCTCAACCTAGTTACTTCTAGTAAAAAAACAGTAGTTACGAAAATATTCAGTCAAGCTCGCTACTACCGAGATATATTTATCATATTCCAATATATTCCAATATGGCGCCAACTGCCCGGACGCGTTTTCTGAGTGCTCTCATAATTGTGTACTTCCTGGCAAAATACCAAAGCAAAACTAGTGCTGTTTTCGACCAAGAGAACTCTCAGGACACAGTGAATGTAGTGACTGTCTACCTCAACGTACCTCGCCGCAGCTTCTCCAACGCCCACACACTCCGAGCCACAGCACTTGTGATCATCCTGTTACAAGGAGGATATAACGAGGCAAATCCTGGTCCTTCGTGCGTCACTTCTGGAGGACAGTTTCAACAGGTCAGTGGTAGAACTGTTTGCGAAAGCTGTGACAAGCATGTTCACACACATTGTAGCTAGCATATCCCTGATAAGGCAACAACGTACTGCAAGTCGTGTTACTGGGTCGAGGTTTTGACGATAGTCTCTAAGTCGATAACTGTCAAGTTATCTTGCAATTTTGCTTCGGAACTACAGACGCTTAAAGAGCGTATCGACGAACTATCCAAAGCGACCAAATCAAACGGCAACGTCAGCACACAACAACAACAACAACTGGCAACCGGTCGAACGCAGCCTCAAACGTCCCAACATATGATCGCCCCCCGCCAACGTGGGTTGCACGTACAAACACCACACACACCGCGACGTCTTGGCTTTTGCAACGACGTGCATTAGAACCTGCATGGACGCACACCAACGAGAATAGAGAAACGTGACGACGGGTGGCGTACACAAGGAAGGAGAGATCGTAAAACCAAAGCCACCACCACCACCAACAAGATGACACATCTGGAGATAGTCAAAGACGAAGACGTACCTGAACGACCACGGCAAAGAGCACTGTTTGTAAGCCGTATTTATCTTACACACAACGAGTCGGATATTCAGAATTATGTAACTAGAATCGTTGGTACTAGCTCGGGCGTAAGAGTTACAAAGCTTGCTGGGCTTAACCAAGCATATTGCAATACCTTCCATATTCTAGTCAATCAAGACAGTTTTTCTGATCTATTAGACCCAGCTGTATGACCGGAAGGCACTCTGTTTAAGCCGTTCCGGAAGGCACACGGTTTAAGCCGTTCCGAGGCCAATTAAAGCCATACAGGGTATTTGGCGCACCACAACCACCGTCTTTAGGACTAGATAATAAACGACCCCGAATTGAGCAATCTGATACAATGCTGGTCGAGGGTAGTCCGCGAAATTGATTAAAACTCGAACGCTACAACAACAAGCTTGTTCCGAGCACGACTAAATGTTCAGAGCCAAAGACAATATCTCAATGTATCCTTTGGAATGTAGAAGGATTGCATTCAATATCAGAAAGTTGTGGGGAAAACGAGTTTGCGCAATACAATATAATGTTTCTCACTAAAACATTTGTAACAGACACAGCAGCCATTGTGCTACACAAACATAAGATCTACCATGGTGACGCTATAAAGGCCCCCAATAGAGGGCGACCAAAGTAGGGGGTCTCGGTTGCTGTGCGCACGACCAAATAATCTACATTACTTAGATCCACGGCTAGGCTAGTTGTTGAAATAAGGAACTTTTATTTAATATGTATATAAAGCCCACCTGACCGCAAAGTGCCAGATTTTTTTCTTGATATTGGAGAACCACTGATGCTATGTACAATTGTAAACACACTATCATAGCAGGATACCTGAATTGTAACTTCGCTAAGGATGAGTCAAGAGCGATAGCTTTTATAGAGGGAGTGAGGGAAATAGGCTTGCAGATAAAAGGTAATTATTCCGATGCTACATATATAGCATGAAATGGAAAAAAGTGCTGTAGACCTTATTAGGAGTTTCTCTAGTGAACCGGGAGCCTACATAAAGGACCATAAAACAACAATTTCAGCGAAGCGGAAGGACTGTAAGATTACCTTCAGTCTTACTCATACGAGTAGAACCGGCGGTGACAAACGAAATCCCCTTGGCCGCAAGATAAGTCTCAGCACGCTATAACAAGCCTTACATCTACGTCCAATTGCTGCCAAAGTAAACACAGACTTGTACGAGTCACTTCGGTGGGCCATTCAAGCTGCAGCAATACATAAGAAGAACACTGCGACAAACCAGAGACACAAACAATGGTTTGATCGCGAATGCAAAACCATCAAAGGACGCATATGTTGCCACAACGATTGGAGCTCATCGCGGTTGGCAAACCTAGCTGAGCTGAAGAAAAAGTATAGACGAATGATGATGAGAAAAATATATGAATACGAGACTGCGCAACGCATACATCAGGTACGAGACAGCATCCAGATACATGGATCCTCTTACCGAAGAGACCTGTTATAACAAACCCGCTAATAATTGACAAAGAGTGGGTCTCGCAGCACTACTGAGCCGCGATGTTTAACTGCCTGAGAAGAAACACGCTCTTTACATAGAGTCTAATTGGGAAGACTTTACGGAAGGGGAGGTTCGAAGGGCTATACTAGCGGAAAAAAACGGACAATCACCAGGTCCTGATGATATTTACTGCGAATATCTTAAGCAGGGAATAGAACACGTAGCCCCAAAGCTAACAGCGCTGTTCAATGCATGTTTAGAACACGGCCACATCCCAAGGCAATGGCGCCGAAGCTACCTGCAACCAATTTACAAAAGCAAAGGCCACGCCACAGATCCAGCGAACTACCGCGGGATAGCATTGACTAGCGTAATCTACAAAATATTAACCTCAATAATTGTGACCCGACTATATAGCAAATGTAAAGACCTAATAACTACGAAACAGAATGGGTTCTTGGAAGGTCGGTCAACTGAACGAGCTCTCACGGAAGTCCTTCCTCACGTGCAGGAACGCTTCGACAACGCACAGATGACCTACGCAGCGTTTGTTGACTTCAAAACCGCTTTTGATAGTGTACCTAGAAACCGCCTCCTGGAAGCTATGCGACATCACTTTGGCATCAAAGGTCGAATGTTCAACCTAATCAGAAGCATTCTCACTGCAAACTACATCACAATTAGAAATGGGCCTCACTATATTGCGCAAGAAGCTAAACAGACCATTGGCCTAGCACGACGTGCGAAGCCCTTTCTTATTCATCCTATATGTCGCAGGGTTAAGCCAAACACTTCGAAATGCTAAAGCTCCGCATGTATTCTACGCTGACGATCTCATCATAATGCCTAAGTCACAACCACATTTACAGTTTTACCTCAATGAAATGAGCCAATGGTGCGCACAACATAGGCTGACAATTAATGACAAAACACATAGAGAACAAGCATGCAAAAGCAGTATCGGCCATGCCACTACTCTGAGATCTTACACAAATTGACATTAAAACTGGAATGAACCTTTTTAAGATAAAAAATAACTCCGATTATAACATACTGCCTTCGGGTCATTGCACCAAACTTAACATGAAAGAAATAGACAAAATAAAGCTAATTTTGTGAAATATATGCTCTGACTGCCGCGTAACGCATCGACAACTTTGGCGTTGTAACTATGCCAAGAGCGAAGCTTTGTGGAAGATCTTGGACAAATACGTTTTAGCGCACTCGTCGTAAAGCAATATCGCGCCTACAGAGAAAAGTGTAATATGAGCTTTGCCATAGAGAATTTCACTGACGGTCCTGCATTCACGACAGACCGTTGGAAGCAGGGAATGCAAGTGAACAGACGGGTACTCTGCAGACTTACCTGGCATGGCTACCACAAATATATGCCTAAAAGGGTATTGCTTTGAAATTGAAGATTTTGTATGTAAATATGACCGATACCACATACTGCAATGCAACGTAATAAAAGCTGGTTCGACGCATGCAGTAGTGAAAGACATTATTAGCCGACATGAATTTTAGGTAATATCTACCAATTTCTGGTGAAATAAACTTGTATATTCATCATATTATATGCTTGGATGGTCTAGCAGAGATGGCACTCCTCCTAAGAAAAGCAACCGAAGCAATGTAGCGTGCGGTAGCAATGTAGCGTGCGGTTAACATCTACACAATTCTCATGCTATAATATCACATATTGCTAAAGCAGCAGTATGCAGTGACTTTCTCAGTGCATATATACATAAAAATATTCAGTCAAGCTCGCTACTACCAAGATATATTTATCAAATTATATGCTTGTATGGTCAAGCAGAGATGGCACTCCTCCTAAGGAAAGTAACCGAAGCAATGTAAGCGTGCGGTTAACATCGACACAATTCTCATGCTATATACCATATTGCTAAAGCAGAAGTATGCAGTAGCTTTCTCAGTGCATATATACATAAAAATATATCTTTGCACTGGTGGGCTAAATCTGGCATTGAACTATTTTTTTTACAACAATGGTGCAAAAATAACTTACCCGGTGAAAAAGTACTTTTCAACGGTGGTACGCACAAATATTGTCTTTTTACTATATGTGTGAAATCGCCCACGCGTTGAGCCATCAGGGTTGAAATAACACATAATGGCGAAGTTTATAGTCATTAACTTGTCGTTTAGGCTGCCGTTTGACAAACTTGGTTCGAAGAAAAACGTTTCGAGGTGGTCAAACTGAAGAGAACCTTTCCTGAATTTCACATTCTTCTTTTCTTTCCTGACCCTGCATGCGTCCAAAAAAGGGATAATCACTTTTATTTTAGCAAAATGAATCTGTTTAAGGGTTACATTGCGTTATCACCTTTTACTTTATTATTATTTTAAAACCCTAGACTAATATAATCTACAGTAACAAAGGGTAAAAGCAGAAACCGCTTGACTTTTGTTAGGTTGTGCAACAAGTGCCTAGCTTTTCGATTAAATTTTTATTTGAACAAAAATAATAATTACACAAAACAAAGTGTAGATAATATATTCTCCGTTGCTTTTTCGACTTCCTGCCGTTGTCGTGAAGCATTATAATTTGGCCTTGTCAATCAAGTATGTTCGGTCAAATAGCCGATATTACGCTGTTGGGCAATGTAGATCTCCTTATTGATCATGGCGTTTTTCTCGAGCATTTCCCAATTCTCCATCCCTGCCAAGTCCCACCAAACGCAGGGCATAGTCTTATTTTTGGGTGGAGACCCTGCTTTACTGTCGGCTTCGACATATCTTCTGGAGCCATTCACTTCTTTCTTTGCTCCATATTGACATATAGGCGCAATTTCTCATCTCCCTTGACAACAGGGTACAGAATAGTTTCTGTGGACACTAATGTTTGTTGTAATAATAGACGTCTGCAGCACACTGTTTCTTTCACGTCAGAACTCAGGTTCTGATAGCCACGGTTAATTCCATAGCTTCAATGCATGGTTGAGATAAAGAGGGCTAACTGTGGCATCTGTGTGATGTGCGACCCTGGGACGACAGACTGTTTGCCCAAATAGAAAGAGCATATCGGTCAAAGTTTTAGGGTTACACACTGTTCTGCTACACTGTTGCTTTGGGAAGCAAGATTCAACGGGCTTAGCAATTGGCACGACAGAAATGTAATGTTTTTGTTGTAAATACCTTGTTAGCCAGCTAATGTGCGAATAAACTAAAGACATTTGCATGGCCCATTTAATCACCAGCCAAGCAAACTACTGGTGCCGGGCCCTCCGTAATATACAAGAAAAACTTTACGAACTTTAAAAAAGCCACGGTTTTTGGAGCGATATATCACTGTCACCCCACGTTCTTGGGGCGTTTATCAAAGAAGTGTCTTTGCAAACCACAAGTTGTTAGTTGACGTACAGCAGATATGTTGCCTTGCTCAAAAAGCGACTATACTACAAGCAACATCCGCTGACACGCCTGGAGAAACCTGAACAGCGGGCGTCTCAGAGGCGTGTCATGAACGCCTTCCACTAACTTTCTTTATTTAGTCACACGGGGCTTCCATACAGGAGAATAACGATTTTGCAGTAGTGGCGAGTAGATTTTGCAAATGCGAATGTACACATGAAGGATTGTTAGAATGAATTAACTAATTTTATCAATTTTATCACTAGCTTTTTGAAGATGACAATCGCCCAAAAATGTCTTTTCCCAGTGCACTGTACGGATGTAGATATCTAGACATTTAAATTAACGTAAGCCTCTATTATTGAGTTCATGCGCTTGATGGCACCCAGGTTGCGATATCTTCAATTGTCCTAGAATTTTTAGAACTCAGAACCGCGTGGCTTTTCTAAAGAATATTAATCAACAATCACTCCTATGGATCACCGATTACCTAACGAACAGATCATTCTGTATGAATGTAATTGCCTCGGGTCTATTTTATTTTGTAAGTTCAATTTAGCTATTCAGGCTATAATTCCTCATGGCGTCACTCACACAAATTATACGCTGAAAATGTATGTACTAGGTTAGATATGCCTCAGTATCAGAAGATAATACAACACATGTTAAACCACATTGTCCGATAGTGCGATGAAATTAATAGGCTTATTATACTATCGAAATGCGTTGGCTAAAGAATGGGCTTAAATATATAATGAATAGAAAAAAATGCTTATTTAAAAAGGAGTGGTAGCCATACCGCGTTAAAATTGATTTTTGGGCTTTCTTCAACAAAGATTCACAATTGAGAAAAATAACAAAAACCCTAAGCGAACAGGGCTTGATTCTATGCATGCTAGTCTATAGTCTGTCTAGTTCTTCTATAGTCTCATCGTTTTTGGAACATTCAGCCAGATCTGCAATTTAAACAAAAAATTAAGATCTTTATCTGAACGGGTATATATGGTGTGCTTATCTAAAACTGACCTGAAAACGTACGGGCCAAGCTCGCGTACAATGGCTGATTTTCCCTGTACTAAATCGTCATAATTAGTTAGATTAAATGCGTAGAGAGTCCTAGAATCGATATAAAGGGCTGAGAAATATCGTCGCTACTGTAGAATTATCCAGCAGAGGCCCAGGACGTTCCTGAGATATAGTTTTCATTGTCCAAATAAGTAGACCAACATCTACAAGTATTAAAGCAACAAGCGCCGCTGCAACACAAACATATGCGAAGCAAACATTAATTTCACCGATCTACTAACGATTTTTCTGATGCACTGAACATAATGGATTAAAAATAAAAAACAAAATCATTAAACGCGAGCTAGCAGCAACTATGAAATTTGCGACTTAGCGGTGTAATAATATAGACTTCATCAGATTTGTATTGCGTCGGCAAGACCTTTGGTCTATTTTGTATTTTTGTTTTAAAGGGTACAGTGCGTGGGTAGCCTTATTTTTTTCTTTAAAGGACTAACGGGGTAATGCGGTTTGCGACGCCGCGGCAGGAAAGCACAACTGCAAATGTGGGTTGTTCAAGCACAAGCTCTCACGTACTGAGGCAATTTAGTATTGAAGTTGTCCAAAAATGCTCCTTAGTGTGTTGTTGTAACATAAAATGTGACACTGGGTTACTTACCAGACGTTTTGTATGGCTTCATCACTGAAATTACAGGCGCGGCGGTTGACGACAAAAAGTTGGAGAAACTCAAACGACTACAAACCGTTTAAATAGTTGCGTTCTGTTAAATATCGTTGTTACAAACAAAATACTGCTATTGCGCCAAGGCAACATTTTACGGGCACGCCTTTGTTTAGCCAGTTCAGACGCAAGAACCCAATAACAATAATACTATGGTATAGACTATATAGAACCCAATAACAATAATACTATGATATAGACTATATAGAGCCCACTTACAATAATACTAAGGATATAAGACTGCTAAGTTACCCGCAATGTGCTTGGTTTTTCCTTTTTGTATTCTTAAAGTAGCAAAAGAATTTTCGGCGCGTATATAATTCGTAATCTGCTCGTCACAGCAGATCGATAACGAAACGCCTATTATTAGAATTGTAAAAACCTGTATTTCATTGACCTTTGGTGCATATCTTAAACCAGGAGCATTTATATCATGTTCGTATATATATATATATATATATATATATATATATATATATATACATATATATATATACCGACACTACTATTGTACATATTAATGTGCAATTTTTAACTTCTACTTTTGACGCTATTTTGCATAAATACAGTACGTAACGAAATATGACATAGTGCTCCCTGGGTAGAGACGAACAGAATGATGGTCTAAAGACCGCTTCATTTTAGCGATTTTAACAACAACATCTGCGTAAAATCGCGCCATCGTTCGCGTACGAGACTTTTAAAGAAATCTTACCACCGCTGTGGACCAAGACAACGATGGCATCACGTGACGGCAGCAACACCGCCGGAAGACTCAGCTGCCAGACTTGCGGGCGAGTATGCAAATCTGGCGCGGGCCTCGCGAGCCACATTAGATTGACTCACAATCAACGAGAAGTTTGTGCCACCTCCCAAACTCCTAACCGATCACAGACTAATAATTTGATTTTAAGTTCCTCACAAAATGACACTGCTGCTTCTAATAATAATTTTAACCCCCCTAGTACTTCACGCGTCTCCCAGCCAAATTGTAAATGTCCATCTAGTACTTGCTTAAAGGTCTTTAATTCTAAATCAGGTCTTAATTTACACCGTCGTCGTGCCCATCCGGACGAATATAATGAGAACATTTTAGCCCCCCCTCTAAGAAGGCCAGATGGAACCCACAAGACCGTGAACTTTTAGCAACATTAGAAGCAGATTTTATATTAGATAATAATAACGAAACTCCTAGAGAAATTGACCACCTTTTAGCTACTAATTTTAACTCACGCACACCTGGGGCGATTAGAGGCCAACGTAATTCTCAGGCGCATAAGGATCTGGTAGAGGACCTCCTTAAAAAGAGGTCTCTCCTGGATTCCAACCTTGACGGATCTGAGCTTCCTGAGCGTAGTCGGCCTCGATACTCTGAATCAGATGGCCCCTATAATCAATCCCAAAAAGATATTATTATATTTAAAATACAAGCCCTCACAAACACATTTCCCAAACGCAACATAATTTCAACAGACCTTACTCATCTGTCAAATATAATTTGCTCAGGTGAGGACCACACTATCGCCTTAAACGAATTTCTGAACAAACATTTTACACACACTGTCCGACGTCGTGCCTTTAGAGAAACACCTTCCACTGAAGCGCGAGTATCTAAAAGGCAACAGCGACGTCAAGACTACGCAACCACTCAAAAACTTTTTAGCCAAAACCGATCCAAATGCGCTCATGAGGTGCTGGACGGCAAACACACCATACACAACATGCAGGCCACCGAAGTTGTAGAACACTGGGCCAACACGATGACACAACCACCCCCTGAACCATTCCCTTGCCCCGTATACACTCCCAACTCTGATCTCTTTGAGGTTTCCCTCCCTATCTCCCTAAAGGAAACCCACGTAGCTCTCCGCGGACCTTCTAAAGCACTAGGCTTGGACGGGATTTGTCTTTCGTCCCTCCGTAAACTCCCGTTAGAAGTAGTCTGTTGTATTCTTAACATACTAATAATTAGCGATATTGCTTCAGCCCATGAAACTGCTCGCTTAGCGTTCATCCCTAAAATTAACAATGCCACATCCCCAAGCGATCTGCGACCCCTATCTATTAGTTCATACTTACAACGAACGCTTAACAAAATTCTCTCTAGACGCCTCCAGAACTCTATTAAGCTTCTCCCAATCCAGCGAGCGTTTCTCCCCTATAATGGTACCTTCGAGAATCTTGCGGTTCTGGATGGTATCCTTAACGATGCCAAGTCTGCAGGACGTGAGCTCAGACTTGCCTCAATCGACCTCCGTAAGGCGTTCGACATGGTGAGTCATGACTCCGTCCTGTGGTCACTCCGGACTCGCGGATACCCGGAGGTATTCATTAACTATATCGAACGCTTGTACCTCTCATCTAAAACTCTCATAGAATTTGGACAAGAATGTCGCACATTTCGGCCAACTAGGGGTGTTAGGCAGGAAGATCCTCTGTCCCCCCTCTTATTTAATCTAGTTCTCGACGACATTCTTTCAAAATTAGACAAAACTAATATCGGGTACCAACTTACTAATGACTTCCGCCTTATGGGCTTAGCCTTTGCGGATGATCTCATCCTCCTAGCCTCCACGAAATCCACTCTCCAGCGGCTCCTTAATATTGCGGACCCACTTTTAAAATCCCGAGGCCTTGAAATTAATACTAATAAAAGCTTTACTATCTCCCACCTATTTAATAGGAAGGAAGGTAAAGGTTTTATCAATACCGTATCAGAATTTAACGTTGGAGATCGGCAATTGCCAGCTAAAGGTATGAGCGATCGATAGAGATATCTTGGAGTCGACTTTGACAGCAATGGCAGAGTTGACTCCACCAAGGATATACTCCTTAACTTACTCAACAGACTCACGATAGCTCCCCTTAAACCCCACCAAAGACTCATATTTTTAAAAGACTTTCTCATTCCCCGTCTCCTATATAAACTGGTCTCCGGTCCCAGACCATCTTACGCACTCCTTAGTGACCTAGATAAAGAGATCAGAAAGGTTGTTAAGTCGAAATGGCTTAGGCTCGAAAACTCGGTGCCGAACGCCTACCTGTACACGCACACAGCACACGGCGGTCTGGACATCCCCTGCCTCCAAACATTCATTCCCAGAATCCGCCTCTCCCGCCTGACAGCACTACAACACATTTTAAAAAAGCACACGAAACGCCCTTTGTACATTACTGGATTAAGGGTATGCCCTACCTATCTGGTAAGGAGTATTTAAACCTACTAAAGCTCAGGATCAACGCACTACCAACGCGTGCCAGATTGGCCAGGGGACGCCCGGGCTACAACAAACGTTGTAGGCACGGGTGTCATGCGCCTGAGACGTTGGCTCATGTCGCTCAGATGTGGGATATAACACACAAACAAACCATAAAGAGACATGACGACGTCTGTGATCGCGTGGCGCGTCTTCTCCGCGAAAGGGGTCATGAGGTGGTTCGTGAGCGAGTATTCCGTCGACCGGGCGCACCGGGTCTAAAGCCCGACCTCGTAATAACAACACCTACCGAGGTCTGGGTTTTAGATGCCGAGGTTTGCGGCCCGAACCGGGACCTGGCAAAAGCACGGCAAGACAAGATCGCCAAATATGACGTCGAGTTCCTAAGAGCGGCGCTCCCCTACCCGCAAAAACCTCGCAGATTCGGATCCATCACTATCTCTATGAGTGGTGTATGGGACTCCGAATCTGCGAGGACGCTCTTGGGGCTCGGCGTCACGAAGAGGAATCTTATGGATCTCACCGTTTTAACTTTGCAAGGAACCTTGAGGATATATCGCTCGCACCGGATCCATACGAGCGGGGGCTACCATCAAGCAAGGACACGGACAACTGATTCTTAACTTCACGTGACACCTTTTTACCACCATTTTTATTAAGGCGAGCACTGCCGAGTGTGCAAACGTATTGTAAATGATTAATAAATCATCACAATATTTTCTATATATAATAGTACGCTTTCTAATCGGTATGAGATGGACGATGGTCTAAAATTAAAAACAACCTCCTAAAAAGAAATATTGATCTACACACATCATGGACATAACACTATACTAAATTAAATCCACGTATCATGAAACTTACGCCAATGACTAAAAATTGTCATCAGCATTGTCAACTATGGAATCATACAATTATAGTCGCAAACATTTACAGCAGCGCAAACTGGGTCTGCGAGCAGCGTAAAGTGCCCTCCACACTTCAATCACCATATATATATAAGATTCATTTGTTTATCTGTTACCCGCAGCGATCACCCTATACGCCACTAGCAGTGTCATCAGCTTTCACCATTACCTCCGTGGTCGCGCAACGTTTAGCAGCGTTTTTCTTTAATTTTCATAAGGTAGCAACATGAGAATGCGGTTTGCACACACGTGCACTATTGCAGGAAATTCGGCTGCAAATGTGAGGCTCGTTCCCATTAGAAACCAGTCATCTACTCACGCCCCACCAAGCGAGAATTCAGGGGAGGGACCAGGCCTGTTTTCTCATGCTCAGCCTACCTGTAGACTCTTCCCCGGAAGCCCTGAGAAGTACGCATAATGTGACAGTTGCTTGCCACAGATTTGGTTTTTAATAGCCTTAAAAATCTTTAGTGTTTTGTGCCACTGAGGCAGAGACTTCTGCATTGATTTGCAAACGCTGGGTAGTCCCCCCCCTTTCCCCCCCAAAAGCTTTCTTTCGTGATTTCAGCCATCCGGGGTAGTAATTGATATGAGAATCAAAAGCCAACTGAAATTCAACCTCAGTCTGGTATGGGATGCGGCGCAAGTTCAGCTGATCGCTTCGGTATTCTGGCAAGAAGTTGTGAGTATAATTTGAGGGTTGAGCTGGCCGACGACCGCCGGTCGTGTTAATATGCATACTACTAGACATAAATATATAGAAGAGGGAGTGCTTTGCTAAAAATATATAATGTTTTTAGTTATTGTTATTTTGCCATTTTAAAGGCCGTTTTCGATATTAAGGGCTGATAACACCACTGCTCTAAAAGCCGCATCGAACAATACTTCTTGTAGATAATATGCTTGTACGAATCTTATGTTTTATGTGCCCCGGACAATTAAATGTGAAGGTTTTGCTTATTTACATGGCCATTGGCTTAGTTTGTCGGAAAACAAGCTTTCTGGCCACTGTCGCCACAAAACACTAACTCGTTGATGAAATAACAACACACGTTGCTTGTTGCTCTATTGCTCTACCGTGAACTAAACCTTAGGCAGTCTGCTATCAAACCTTACACGAAGCCCTCCGCTGTAAGTCTACTTACGATATAGCTATTGATAAAGCGGTCTCGGTTTTCAGCGAAAGCTACCAGAAGACAAACAAAGAAAGCTGGCCACGGTGAGGGCTTGGCCCGTGTTTACGGGATGGGTGACAATTGCATGCAGTCTGAGCCTCTTGATTGCTGCTGTTTTCTTTGGCATCAGCATTTTTGTTCAGCGTGATGAAGAGGTTCCGCCCCATACGCCCGACGACATCCCGACAGAGGTTAGTAAACACATACCCAACTCGCTAGGAAATTCGATTGGAACTAATAAAAGGCAAGCTACGTGTGTCACCGAGCGATGGGCTTGGATTATGTCATTGGTTTTGCAGAGGAACCACGGCTCTGTGGGCTAGTACAAAATTAACTGGTAACGGTAGCGTTCATCTATCAAAATTATAATAACTGAAAAACATAAATTTGTATTCTGGTAACAAAAGGAACTGTCGTCCGAGCCCGAAACGGACTTGCGCCGTCGACAACGTCGGCGCGCCCTGCGTGCAAGACTTCCTGCTGGCCTACCCGTGTATTTTAAAATGCGCGAAGGGGACTTGGATGACCTCGCCGTGAACATACCGTAGGTTTTAGATTGCTTGAAAACTTTCAATGACATTGAATTGGTATACTGGCTAAACAGTTTACAGATGTGAGGACATGGGAACTTCATACGAACACATTATCTATGCGTTTTAAAACCTCTAAAGTCTCCTCGAGGGAGATGCACAGCAGCGGACTAAAAAAATCAACGAGAGTAGATGATAAACCATATACCGCTGAGGGTCAGCGGCCATGCTGCCACAAAAACTGTTTGAGAAAGCCTAGATATCTCAACATGTCCGGCCCTCCGGTACTGGCCTACCCGTGCAGGCCAGTACTGCGGGATGGGTGGCAACTTCGTGCTGTCTGACAAAACCCTGCGATTCCGCCAGACCCCTTGGGGCCCAACCAGGTTACCTGTCACCAATGCGGCCAGACCTTCGCCAGGCGAGGCCTCCGTAGACATGTTACGGTCAAACATGGGAGCGGGATACCCGTCCTTAACGGGGCAATAAACGAGTCCTCTCTAGTACTCACGGATTATATTCAGGCCTTCATTAAAACTGGGAAGCTGGTTCGTATCCTGCCCAAAGTGGTAAGGAAGTCGGTGGCTGACGCCTTGTCAGAGGTGTGCTTAAAGGTTGCCTCGGACAACGACTACGCCGCCTCGCTTGGGCTTTTCTCCTTCGCCCGGTTGTGCTGAGGTTACCGATAGGGCGCAGGGATACACGTTCTCTGGCAGTGGTCATCAGAAAAAACTTGGTGGAGTTCCGACGTGGTGTTCGGCTTACAGACCTGGCTCCCCTACTTACCGCGGGTGATTCGGGCGGTAATGCTGAGCGAATCAGTCGATCACGCGGGCTGTGTCGGCCAAGCTATCGGACGGGGATGTGTCGGGAGCAGCCCGCCTTCTTCTGTCTGACGACGTTATGGTCGATGAACCAGCCGCTACGGCGTCGTTACGGAAAAAAACACCCCCCTCGCAGCTAGACTTTTGCTGGCCGTCTGCTCCTCCCTCACAACTCTTACCATCATCTACGTCGGTCGAGGATGTTCGCTATGCTGTTGGATCATTTTCAAAGAGCTCGAGCGCCGGCCTGGATTTTATAAGACCTCGGCTCCTACAGGACCTTCTTTCACCGACTCTCGGCTGCTCATCCGATGGACTTAATAAGGCCCTGGCAAAGGTAATCGACCTACTACGATGGGGAGTTCCGCATACAAGGTGGTGCCCCCTCATCTTTGGAGCGAGGCTGTTCGCATTGAAGAAGAAAGACGGCTCGTTCAGACCTACGCTTGCTTTTCGGTACTACGCAGGGTCGCGGCAAAAATTGGCAGTGAGGGACCGTAGGAATACTATTTACCTAGCGGTTGGGCCCCACCAGTTGGGTTTTTCCATCAAGGGGGGTGCTAAAATAATGATTCATGCTACCAGGGCTTTTATAGATTCTTGGCTCCATCCATCCGTGTTAGTTAAACTTGATTTTAAGAACGCGTTCAACACCGTCAGGAGGGACCACTTGTTAAGAGTGGTTGGAGATGAGGCCCCTGCCATTTATCACCAAGTGAAATCGCCCTACGGTGATCCGTCGCACTTGGTCTTACCCTCGGCACTGCTTAGTTCGGCTGTAGGGGTTCAGCAGGGAAACCCCCTTGCC
>QVRM01000100.1:0-28410 GCA_003439945.1 Dermanyssus gallinae
CGACTTTGCACATTTCTGCGTGGAATGGCTCACATCGCTCCTCACATCTGACACAGAAGCACACAGTTAATTGGGCACCGAGCAAGATGGCTTAGTGGCAGAAGCCTTTGCCTTGCATTCGGGAGGCCTGGGCTCGAGACCCAGACCGGCCACACCTAAATTGGTTTTCGTGGTTTCCAATTTAAACAAGGTGAATGCCGGAGTGGATTAGAAATCAACCATAGTCGAAAAAAAAACGGGGAGCACAGATGTCTCAATAAAAAGAGATGGCGCATTACCATCCAACCCTCCCATTAAGTTTGAAGTTTTGAAGTTTGGGCTTATGATGCTCTTAGTTGCACAAAATATGGTGAAACTCGAGCCGATGCGTCCTATGCACACTTCCATGTGTGGTTCTTCATTGCTCCTGTCTTGAAAGGTAGGGATAGATCTCTGCCATTCGGGTTTCGCTAGAGTTTTACTGCTTTCTTGCCCCCGCAGTTCCTGCCGTAACTGTTCTGTGAATTTTAGTCGGTTGAGCTGGTGATGCCTTATAATCTTCTGTTTCTTTTTTTCATTGTTCTTATTGATGTTGATGTTGTTCTTCTTCTCGGTCTGCTGTTCGTGCCAACGTGCCCGGGCACAAACGCACTTGCGGGCGTGTTCTCTCACTGTGAGGCATTGTCGTTCACATTAGTCGCGAATTTCCCGCAGCGTCATCATCCAAAGCTGGCGGTGGCCTTGATGTTGAGGGTGCGTCGCTAGCTCCGAACGTCCGGAACCAGGCCAACCAGGCTGGAGAAAGGGAAGGTCTGATCCGACCGACTGGCCATTCCGCAGACACGCAGGCAGCCGTCCTTCGTTTCGTAGGATTTCTAGTAGCAACAACGACAACAAGAACAACCCGCCCATCAACGTCGCATCGTGCCGATTTTACTTCATTCCGGACGCGCGTGTGACTCCGCATAATTAGTACGCATGCGTGTCATCGATCGTCACGTACAGGTCAGGGTGGCAGCTCAAGTTTTGTTTCCCCTCCTTTTTCTCCGCCCCCAGCCCTCCTGACACTCGCGTGTTCCGCGACTCCGAGTACAAGTTGAAAAATCCTAGCTCGTTTTCGTGCCCTCGTTCACACACTCGAGAGAACCTATACTCTGGCTGCTTTTTCCGTCGGTCTGCCTACGGTTCAATGGCGGGTTAAGTGGACACACACATATATATATATATATATATATATATATATATATAGCGAGCACTGCCGAGTGTGCCAACGTATTGTAAATGAGTGATAAATCATTACTATATAAATATATACAAATATATAATATATATATATATATATATATATATATATATGATGCTCGTCCCGGGAGCATCGTGCCAACCATTTTCATTATTTATGGTGGATACAAGCCGAATACTAGATTTTAGCGCGACGCGAATGCATCGAGAAAAAATATGTTCAATGATTCCTTCACACCAGAGACCGTGCCACGACTAACACATATGGCACATGTAAGGGCTTTTTGTGAGATCATGTCACGGTTCATCTGTTGCCCGGATGCGATTGGCGAGATTAGTCACATCATGTATTGAACCTGTACTGTGAAAATCTTGTACAAGTTCACGAATGGTGTTCTTAAAAAGGCCGGTCATGTTGAATGACCCTAAATGGCACAAGGAGCTCGCCAGCAAGCGTACGCAGTTTTAATTACATGATGAATTTTTACAACCTATGCATTTTTTTCCATTGAGTAGCGCCTCATTTTGCATGCGGAGGCCCTACCCTGTTCTGTTTACTAAAAAAGCAGATCGCAGAGGCGGCAGAGCTTAGCGCGAATTTTTTTAAAGATTTCAGATTATTGTTTGGACACTCCATATACAGGGTCTTCACTAACCGTCTGTACTTATTTTAAGATTTGGTAGAACCCGGCAAATAAACAATTTTCCCAAATGGAAAGGGGGAGCGGAAACATCTTGTTTAGGGGTGAGATTTATAAAAGTAGCTATTCTGTCTTTTGCTTCCCACATACTTGTGCAAAATCTACGTTTGCGGGAAAACCAGTAAAGGAAGCTTAGTTACTTGGCAACTACGTAACGCAGCACCATTACTTTAATACGAACATGATGGACATTCAATTCGAAGTCTATTGATCGACCATTAATAAAGGAAATTAACGATTCTCTTTGATGTTGATAAACAACTCAGGAGCTGTAGCTTTAATATATCATATTCTAGTCTGCATCGTCCACAGTCGGTGTGTTATTTATTACACATTGAACGAGGTATTACTCTTAGATACAATATATCACCTCGATGTGAATATGTATATATATATATATCCGTAAACTCCCGTTAGAAGTAGTCTGTTGTATTCTTAACACACTATTAATTAGCGATATTGCCTCAGCCCATGGAAACTGCTCGCTTAGCGTTCATCCCTAAATTTAACAATGCCACATCCTCAAGCGATCTGCGACCCCTATCTATTAGTTCATACTTACAACGAACGCTTAACAAAATTCTCTCTAGACGCCTCCAGAACTCTATTAAGCTTCTCCCAATCCAGCGAGCGTTTCTCCCCTATAATGGTACCTTTGAGAATCTTGCGGTTCTGGATGGTATCCTTAACGATGCCAAGTCTCCAGGACGTGAGCTCAGACTCGCCTCAATCGACCTCCGTAAGGCGTTCGACATGGTGAGTCATCACTCCGTCCTGTGGTCACTCCGGACTCGCGGATATCCGGAGGTATTCATTAATTATATCGAACGCTTGTACCTCTCATCTAAAACTCTCATAGAATTTGGACAATAATGTCGCACATTTCGGCCAACAAGGGGTGTTAGGCAGGGAGATCCTCTGTCCCCCCCTTTTATTTAATCTAGTTCTCGACGACATTCTTTCAAAGTTAGACAAAACTAATATCGGGTACCAACTTACTGATGACTTCCGCCTTATGGGCTTAGCCTTTTCGGATGATCTCATCCTCCTAGCCTCCACGAAATCTACTCTTCAACGGCTCCTTAATATTGCGGGTCCACTTTTGAAATCCCGAGGCCTTGAAATTAATACTAATAAAAGCTTTACTATCTCCCACCTATTTAATAGGAAGGAAGGTAAAGGTTTTATCAATACCTTACCAGAATTTAACGTTGGATATCGGCAATTTCCAGCTAAAGGTATGAGCGATCGATGGAGATATCTTGGAGTCGACTCTGACAGCAATGGCAGAGTTGACTTCACCAAGGATATACTCCTTAATTCACTCAACAGACTCACGATAGCTCCCTTTAAACCCCACCAAAGACTCATATTTTTGAAAGACTTTCTCATTCCCCGTCTCCTATATAAACTGGTCTCCTGTCCCAGACCATCTTACGCACTCCTTAGCGACCTAGATAAAAAGATCAGAAAGGTTGTTAAGTCGAAATGGCTTAAGCTCGAAAACTCGTTGCCGAACGCCTACCTGTACACGCACACAGCACACGGCGGTCTGGACATCCCCTGCCTCCAAACATTCATTCCCAGACTCCGCCTCTCCCGCCTGACAGCACTACAACACTCCACGCACCTTGGGGTCCAATGGATGCTAACCACCGAGCACTTCAAAAAAGATCTTGCGAAAACAAGACTTCTTTGCGAGCGCTTGGGAACCTCCATTGAGACCGCTACACAAAAGACCGATTACTGGTCTCAACAACTACACAACACGTTCGATGGGGCACATTTTAAAAAGGCACACGAGACGCCTTTTGTACATTACTGGATTAAGGGTATCTGATAAGGAGTATTTAAACCTACTAAAGCTCAGGATCAACGCACTACCAACGTGTGCCAGATTGGCCAGGGGACGCCCGGGCTACAACAAACGTTGTAGGCACGGGTGTCATGCGCCTGAGACGTTGGCTATGTCGCTCAGATGTGCGATACAACACACAAACAAACCATAAAGAGACATGACGACGTCTGTCAATGCGTGGCGCGTCTTCTCCGCGAAAGGGGTCATGAGGTGGTTCGTGAGCGAGTATTCCGTCGACCGAGCGCACCGGGTCTAAAGCCCGACCTCGTAATAACAACACCTACCGAGGTCTGGGTTTTAGATGCCGAGGTTTGCGGCCCGAGCCGGGACCTGGCAAAAGCGCGGCAAGACAATATCACCAAATATGACGTTGAGTTCCTAAAAGCGGCGCTCCCCGACCCGCAAAAACCTCGCAGATTCGGATCCATCCCTATCTCTATGAGTGGTGTATGGGACTCCGAATCTGCGAGGACGTTCTTGGGGCTCGGCGTCACGAAGAGGAATCTTATGGATCTCACCGTTTTAACTTTGCAAGGAACCTTGAGGATATACCGCTCGCACCGGGTCCATAAGAGCGGGGGCTATCATCAAGCAAGAACACGGACAACTGATTCTTAACTTCACGTGACACCTTTTTACCACCATTTTTATTAAGGTGAGCACTGCCGAGTGTGCAAACGTATTGTAAATGGTTAATAAATCATGACAATATTTTCTATATATGTATATATATATATATATATATATATATATACTATATATATAATATATATATATATATATATATATATTACTAAAAAAATGTGCTCACCAAGGCGCTCAGCCGGCGTCACAGCCATCGCCAAGTAACCCGACATTCAAGCGGAGGAAGCTCTCATCTAATTTCCATCTCGTAATAAAATGAACCTGCTGTTGCTGGGTAAGGGTAACGAGTATGCTAGAGGTGGTGGGCGTGCTAAAAGTGGCAGTAACAGCTTTAAAACCGTCAAGGAACAGTCTAGGTCGTAGTCTAACGTACAGTTAAGTCAACCTCTTAGGTATGCCATCTGAATCACATACACTAACATACTCAGTGCGCCAGGAGTTTCTAGGCGTTTTATAGCGTGTGCTCATGGGAAAAGCTGACGATTGTGTTATTTGTCCCCTAGCACTCAGTGTGTATTGTACAGTACCTTAGGTACTTGAATGTTGACACTCGCTCTATATAATGAATTGCTATTTATCTTACCTCTAGAGAGTTCTGCGTTTGCGTAAATAATGGCTTTAGTGAATGGGGTCGTGTCCCCTCAGGCGTTCCTCGTGGACCAAGGGCTCCTTCTACTATTAACTTGATATTTATTTTAGATCTTAAAAAAACGCTATCAGCCCGAATCGATAACTTATAATTGTTATGCCTCTACGGACATTCCAACGCTGCTAACGAAAAACAACTACTACAGAATGGCGGTTTCTAAAGTATGTGTGGCTGTAATCACAAAATGCTTATATCAGTGCCGAATGTGCAGTGTTTATAGTGTGGCAAATATGCAATGTTGTGTTTAAAGAAAAGGCATAGCTACAATGCTACATGGAGAGGCTATTCCTACTTGAAATCGCATTAGGGATCTCGGGGTTACGATGGCACCGAACCGGATTGTAGGACTCATACACCAAGGCATTCGATCAACTATATGTCTTATATCTGATACCATACTTCGTTGATTTATATTTAATGATTACAATTCTTACACAAAGAGTTTTTCTAGTTTGTTGTTTCTAAGTTATCTAATGTTGGCGGCCTTATTTAGACAAACATATTGAAGCAATGGAAAGTGAAAAAGAGAAAATTTCTTCATCGTGTCTCATTCAGGTGTAACATTGCCTAAACTTCTAATTTAACAATTCTATATTATGATTAGCCCGATTTGGAATCTGCCGTCCAGAGCGGATGATTGCATGAACAATCGTATTATAGCCTATCAAGTATATCACACCAGTTTAGCATTCGTTTAAACAATCTTAGAAACGGCAACTCCAACTCCATCTCGTCAAACAAGATTGCCAAGACAAATTGTGTAAATAGCTAAGCTTTTTGGCAACTGGCCATGACACTCAGAGCTCGAAACTCTAACGGTGCAAATGTTGGCACACAAGCAAACTGACTGTCGTATGAATCTAGGTAAGCAGTTTGCAAAATGAAAATATTCTAAATAATGCCCCCTTTGACAAAATAAAGATGTATTTGAAATATCTCCTCGTTCTCATCCTCTGTCCCTCCCGCTTTTGTTTTCTCTACCACTACGATTTTGTGAGCAATATTTTCTTGATCGATCAGTCGTTCTAACGTCTCTGTACAGTGTGTGACTGACGTGTATTTAGCGTACATAAGTTGTCTACAAGCAACTGCACAGCTGATAGGTAAGATGGTTTGTGGCACGGCATCAGTTCTCTGCCTACGTTCTAGAACGAGCTTTTGTGCTGCCGCTAAAACGAAACTCGTGCGGCAGCTTAACCATTCTTGGTTGTCTCGTAGGCCATCTCGTAGAGGGATTATGAGGGCTGGGTAGCAATGAGGTCAGGGTCGCCGACAATGTAACCTCCTGTCTCAGCGCAGCTGTCTTACCTTACGATATCTGTATCCTGTATAAAAATCGTCTTTATGCGTGCGCACGTGTGTTTTATATCTTATATCGGTTGTGTGTGTGCGTATGAAGAAAGCTAGGAACCCGGTAAATCAAGGGAGAGAGAGAGAGGATTGTTTGTGATAAAAGTTATAATTAGATCCTGGCCTTGCATCGGCTGAGTACCAGCCGCACCAGCAACAACACTAGTCCCAATAGGTTCCCAAGAGATTCTTTTCGAAAAGTTCGTCGTAGGTTGTAGTGACAGCCGATAATATTACTACTCCTTGGCCGCCCGCTGAGGATGCTGATTGACGTGCTCGACTGCGGCGACATCTACAACGCCCCCCCCCCCCCCCGTCCCGTCTTGGGACAACACGGATACGCTATGGGGGTTCAGTCGACAAGCTGCGGTGCCGCTGAAATAATTCATAGTTACGTAGCTCTCCGTCGAACGAATGTGCCGTACATTACTGCTGCTACTGGCAGATCCTGGCAGAAGAGAGGTGTGAGACTGTGTCGGGACAAAGGCGGCGTTTGATTTCGGTTGAGCATGAATGAATAAAGGCGCGCCTTGCGTGTCATGCCGGACACGGAAAAACGAAAATGACCAGGAGAAAAATAGAATGTTGGCGTGCCTGAGACTCTTGGCCGATACAGTAGACTTTTACATCCACTTAGATATTTCCCAAGACGAAGGCGAAAATGCATTCTTCGACGTCGTAGTTGACAACCGCTCTGATACAGCTTTGAAGGAATGCAATTTCGAAAATCGATAAATTTACAGGGGGTGTGCGCGTTTCTCGCATCGATATAGTTTACGGAAAGTCGTCTTAACTTCTCAAGCGGTCGATTTGTTTTTCATAGCCGGCAGCTAATCGTCAACGGCAGGAAAGTGTTGAAGATCCTCTGCATGATAATGCCATAAGACACATGAAAGTTGAATTACTTCACTTGAATTGGCCTTCAATGAGTCTGCCTCGGGCGGCTTCGTGATCGATACACAAAGGCCTTCGTGTTCGGAAAAACAGCAACAGACACAAAGTCGTTGAACTGCTTCGAACTTGAAACTGTTAATCCTCTCTGTACTATGTTATAGTTCACGGAGAACAGCAGCAACCGCAGTAATGATCCAGTGTCAGAGCACGATCTGTGTTTTTGACCATTACGAATGATTTTGCTAAGGTAAAAATAACAAACAGCACTGCCTAGCAACAAGCCAAACAAGTAATAATTCAGTGCTCATATAGACTTACAGACATTCATGTATAATAACAAACAAAATAAATACAATAATTAATAAGTACAAACAAAATAAATACAATAATTAATAATTACAAACAAAATAAATATATTAATTAATATTAATCAGAAAGAAAATGCACTTATTTACATTATTGTGAGCTGCCTGCGAACCAAGCTCACAACACTATTAACCGGGAGCAGTAGAACTAGAGAAAAGATGGACAACCACCTGCACGGGATATATGCGCATGAACTCATTAGACCAGACAAATTCCGACTTTTTGCCGAACACGACGATATGTCCGGATTCTCCACTAAACAGTTCGCTCACAAGCGAAAGCGCCATTTGTGAGGTAATGACGGATTGCCATCTACGTCAGAACAGATGTGATTAATTTTACTCTCATTTCTAAACAAGATTTTCCGCCCTCTTTTATTCTATTGGGCAAAACATATTTATTGAACAATTTAATACTTTCTACCAAGTGGCGACTTAATTTAGACAGCCTGTAGATATATAATATATATATATATATATATATATATATATATATATAAGATGTATTTTCTGTTTAATACATTATGTATATGTTACACATATCACGAAGGATTAGCTAAGCCAATGTGCCTAGCGGGCATGTATTGTGAGCAACTCGTGTCCGTTTCGTCAGATATATATATATATATATATATATATATACACACCACGTGAACGGCCACCATTGTCAGTAATCGCGCGTGTTTGAGCGACGTCATCATCATGTCACGAGTGATTCATCCACTGTTTAGTTAGGCATTCTGCTTGGTTGCCGTATTCCGACTTGCATGATTTTGTTGCGGTTGCCCCTCGTGCAGCTGCAGTCAGACGGCAGCAACCGAAACAATATCAACATTCGCAACCTCACCAATAACAACTATCATAGTAACAACACTAGCACACGGCCATCATAGCAATAATGATAAACTTGCTAGTTAGTTGGTTCGCAAATATATATATATATATATATATGCATATATATATATATATATATATATACAAGGTGTACATATACATATGTGCTTAATTTGCTTTCTATCTTTGACCGTTGACACCGTCGGAGGACGACGGTGTGTACTCTTCATCACGTACCCGGTACACCCGGGCGTATTTCACCCCGACAGCGACGTCGCATGCGCCCTGGGTTTCTGTCCTATTGACGGACACGGCACTTGCCGTGAATGAGTCGCCAGCCCCGTTCCAGACTTCTGGTTCGTTTCTATCACAATCAGTTAATAATTAGCAGCAACACTACTAAGCCGCGACACTAATAGGAAACAAGAATAGTCTCGTATTGAGAACAGTTTGCAAACATTAAGATCCTGTGATGTCTATTTGTTTTTTTTTATCTTTCACGTTCTGTTTTGATGACCGATCTTTGACCGAAATCGGTTCCGTCATCGTGTGCTTGCGAGTGTTATTATGTATGCACGTAGAGGCATGCCGCCAGAAGCACGTCTCTATCTCTCCCTATTGTTCGCTTTAAATGAAAACACACACACAGGTGTATTTTAAACACCTGCACAGCGGCCAGTTCTGCTAGCGTACCAGAGCGGAAGCACAGGATCTCCGCACGCACGCGGCGTAACCTCTATAGACGTGATTGTTACGTTTATTGACGTTGCTGGGCTCGGTCCGTCGCTATAGTTCGACCACCTCTCACTGCACACCTGGCAGCTGCGATGGCCTGGCCTGCCTGTCGCGCGTAAGCTTCATCATCGCAGAACTACTCGCAAGCCCACTAATATACGGACTAGACACGACCTCGGACGGACGCGGAAAGACCGACTGTCCGAGGGAAAGAGTGAGGATACAGAGCTTAAAGAGCAAGAGAGAGAGAGACAGTGGGAAAAAAATGTCGAACTTACTCGAGTGAGCCAAATCAGCAAATGCCTTATATATATATATATATATATATATATACAGGGTGTTCCAGAATTCGACCAAGGAACTTTGGGGTCTAGTACGGCAACAACTTTCGGCAATTTTGGCTCTCACTCCAAAATATGACATTTCCGTGCCTCGTGCCATTGGATAATAAAGATTTTTTTTCGCCGAGTTGTACTAGACTTCAAAGTTTGTTGGGCAAATTCTGAAACACCCTGTATATTGTAGGACTGCATGCTGCAGACTGTTCTCTACGTTCATACGCTGCTTGACGAACATCTACAGCGACGCTCTTTTTTATCTGGGCGTCTCTCTCTCTCTCTCTCTATATATATATATATATATATATATATAGAGAGAGCGAGAGAGACGCCCAGATAAAAAAAGAGCGTCGCTATAGGGAGAAAGAGATAGAAAGCTCTATCTTCTCTCGGCCTTCTTTCCCGTTACCCTCCCATTTCTTCCACCCCCACGCGCTCTCTCTCTGTTTCATCGTCGTTCTCTCCGCTTCGCTCGCGCACGAGGTGCATCTGTGTGCGACTAGCGCAAATTGTGCTCTCTCCCACCCTTAGACTAGCAGCAATAATAAGCCAGTAACCGGCGCAGGCAAGCGGGGGAAGTTTCCGCCGGCGTCGCTACTAATACCCCCCCCCCCCCCCCCCCCCCAGCCACCATGACATTGCATCGATTTGGCCGAATGACCATCGCAGCGCCCTCTATCGTGTGGTAAATTGGTTGAGTGTGCCCCCCTTTTTCTCTCTCCCTCTATCTCTCGAGAAAGGGCGAACACCTCCTGCACAATGCTATATATGTACAAATATATCCCTTGCTCCATTTCCTGCCATATATGATAAATATGTATATATAATCAAGTCGACAAATTGTAAACAAACTCATGTAAGCTAAAATGCGCATTTCGATAAGCGTAGTCGATTAGCTCTCTTTCTGCATATATATATATATATATATATATATATATATATATATATATATATATATATATACGCACTGTTTATATATATATATATATATATATATATAATTTCACTATGTTAGCACTTTGGAGTGGACAATTGTCTCCGCGCGAACGTGTGATAACGGGTTCTCTAACCCATATATATATATATATATATATTCTGTCTTTGCTATTAAGTTTGTATATCTCCCCTATCTCTCTTTATATATATATATATATATATATATATATATATACATATGATCTATATATATACATATGATTTTATTAAGAATATAGGTGGAGCGACAATTGTATCTTGGAAACGTGTGCACGGGAAATATTGCTCCATCTCGTAAAGGCGTTAAGAGTGGGCCTTATATATATATATATATATATATATATAACAACGATAACAATGATCCGCGTAATGGCTGTCAATTCAGTCATTGATTGACCGGTGAGCTATTGTTGCGTAAAGCGTAAGAGCACAACAAATCGTGTGGACTAACTGTTGGCTTATTGTCGGGCCAATGATGTGTGCGTGGTGTGTGACCAGCAGCCTCTATTCTGGCAGCCGACAGCCGATATGTCGCAGTGTCGTTGACCCTGTGACAAATGAAAGGCGTCCGTTTTGTACCACTATTGTTTTTTTTGGGTCTGTTTGTTCTGTTGTTATGTCTGCCGAGGTCGAATCGTCTCGTTTATCCTTTAATGAACGTGCTAGATAAATAGATAGATAGATATATAGAAAGAAGTGCACTCATGACATTGTCGACACAACAATATACGTGCCGTTGACGACAGCCAACGTTAGGAAGGTCCGCATAAGAAGGTAAGGCTTGCAGGCTGTGAGTGGCTAAGTTTGATGTGGTTGGCAACAACAACATCAACAACAACAACAACAGCAGCAGCCGCGCCTTGTATGCCACTTCGTTACATGGCGATTTTTGTTTATGCTGTAGCTCTGCTAAGATACTAAACGGAGGGCGTCGAGAACCCATCGCCGCCACCACCATCATTAACAACATCACCACCACCACAATAGTGTGGCTATGACGTTGTCGACAACAGTGACGCCTATATGTTCGAACGAATTGCTATTGTAGGTCGTTTCGATATCCTCGATCCAACAGCAGCAGCAACAACAATAACAACAATAAGGACGTCCCTGCCTTGCACGTCGATGTAGGTCGCCGTCGTTATCTTGTTGTTGCCGTTGTTGTTGTTGTTGTGTTGTTGTTGTTGCTACTGCTACTGTTGTTGTAGTTATTGTTGTTGTTGTTGTTGCTATCGTCAGTATTTCTTAAACAGTCACAGCTCATGACAACTAGTGCTACGTGGTAAGATAATATGCTTGGCGAATGTGTGGTGAATGTCGTCGAAGGCGAGGCAAAGGTTAAGTTTCTAACAACAACAACGACAGCGACACCAACAACAATAGCGGCAACACCAACAACAATAGGAGCAGCAACATTAAAACAACAACAGGAGCAGCAACAACAACGACAGCAGGAGGTGGCAGGATAAACGATATGAAGTTTCCTGTTATTTTTGTGGTTGTTTGGTCGTAACAATTGTCGACGATGGAACAAGCGGCGTTTGTTGATGTTGTTATTGTTGATGCACAACAAACAACAAGCATGCCTGTAATAGTCGTTGTAGCCACTCTGCTACTAATCGGCCTGTCTGTTTCGGCCAGTTTGGCTTGTCTAGCATCAGTGATGTGGCAGGTGGTGATGCCAGACACTTAACTGGCAGGCTAGTGGCCGGACCGTTGGCAACAACAAAATGGCGACACGACGTCACCGACACGACGACGCAAGCTCGGACGCCTAACTAAGCGAGCAGCTTGCAGCACGACTTGGTCTCGGCGGGCTCGTGGTTGGTCTGGAATCGCTGGAACCGACACCCGAAGCGATTGAATCAATAATTGAAAAAACGAATGTATCATGAACAAATGCCGCACTCCTTGGCACCACCATCGATGCAGCAGCAGCCGTCACTTTTTAACATGGCAGCAACCACAAACCGAATCATGCACCGATCGCACGAAATAACGAAAATGAGGTAGAGACCGTGTGAGAGATTGCCCTCAGTGACACGAACAGTAGATGGCTAACTCTAAATACCACTACTACTACTACTACTGTTACTATTACAAGGCTCGTTATAACAAGTATGCTTGGCTCGCCGACAGTTTGGTCACACATTGGCACCATGTACAACAACAACACCGATAACAATAACAACGAATACGATCACGCCACCACAACCTCACCATCATTCACTCAGGAGCAGAATTAGCAGTGATCAGAATCTCAATCATACAAATCGAAATGGTGTATACATATCCTAACCATATATATAGATATCCTAACTGGCCTATAACTGCAATACTTCTACTGAGTTTACTACGGCCGCGATACGGTCAAGTGTGACCTCAGCTAGAGGAGCAGCAGCAGCAGCAGCAGCAGCAGCAGCAGCAACAACAACAACAATAACAACAACAACAGTACCACTACCACAACCGACACTAATGCCGCTGGTACAGCAAGCAAAAGAGAGATCGTCAAATTGTTAGATAAACGGACGAGAGCGACAACCGCTCAGGTCGAGCGTCACCCGCTAACTGACACCACGCCGAAAGTTGCTTTGGCTACTACAGTTACAGTCTGCCGGCTCCGTCATGCCGGTCCGTGCTGCAAACTCATACTGAACCCACCAAAGTTCAGTACTACTGTAACAACAGCAGACAATTCTCGTAGCAGCACCAGCGGCGGGGGCGAGGAGGATGACGACAGCGGCGGTGGAGAGGAGGAAAGCGACGGCGGCGGCGGCGGCAGCGGTGGAGAGGAGGCAAGCGACGGCGGCGGCAGCGGTGGAGAGGAGGACGACAACGGCGGCGACGGTGGCGCCCTCACCACCCGAGTCGGCACTTGCGGCTACGTCGATCGGCCGCTAGCCGGGGGCAGCCGGCCGAGTACCCGCACCGTACTCGCTGTCGTCCTTCCCGCCGTCCGATGTGTCGTCCTTTCTGCTGCCGGCGCTGCGGCTGCCGCTACCGCCAAAACAGCAGCCAGCCGCACTAGCGATGTTGCTGCCGCCGCCGCCGCCCACCCTACGCCGAGTGGGAAAGGGTAACGTCCGTCGCGCTCTGCCGGCGGCGGGCCTCATTTGTGCGTTGGACGTCGTCGGCCCAACATCGTCGGCTGTGTTTGTGTTGGCCGGGGAACCCGTGAAAAGTTTCGTGGTGGTCGAACAACAACAACAACAACATCGGTCAACAACGGCGACCGCTGCAGCAGCTGCAAACGACGCGAGCGCCATCTGGCGGCCTTGACGTACGCGGCAGTGCTCCGAATTCGAACTAACTAGTGGTGGTGGTGGTGCTGCTGCTGCTATTGGCAACGAGCAACCGAACCAACCGCCAGCTAAAGAAGGAGGAAAGAATCAAGCTGGTGGCGAATGATGGCGAGAAAGGAGACGACGACAACGAAAACGACCACTATACCATGATCGTCAAGCATTCTCGTCTTCAGCACACCTATTATAACGACTATCCCAACAACAACAACAACAACAACAACAATGTGGCAACTGCAACTCGAGCGAGCAAGGCAGCACCTCCACCAACAACAACAACAAACATGAACAAAGAAGACTTACTAAAACACGACAACCACGAATAGACACAACAACAACAGCAGCCGCAGCAGTAGCAAACAAATGAGAGATCGGTAAAGGCGGCGAAAACGTTCAGCGCCGCTCCAACGATGATATACTAGTATTGCTACGACCGGTGTTTTGTTGGTGTATGTCGTAGTCGTTGTTGTTGTTGTGGTTGTTGTTGTTATTGTTGCCACTGCTGTTGAAAGTGCTTTCTGCTGTGTTAGTTAGTTCATCGTTCAAGTCATTGAATCAATCAATCGTGCGATTGAGTATTGTCGTCGTTTTGATTGTTGCCTGTGATTGGTGGCGGCATCCGCCGGTTCAGCCGAACGCAGCAACGAGGTGATTGCCGCTGCCGCTGCTGTTGTGGTGGTGGTGAGTAGTGGATAGACATGGTTCCGACGGCTATAATGAAGAAAAGATGAACAAAACGTCTATTTTTGTCGTCGACACGATGAGAACCTCCACAAGACCACCGGTAGCGACAACGACACCAACACCACCACCAACAACAACAACAACAATAACAACTCCAACAAGGATTATGCTGATGATGGTGGTGGTGGTCGTGGTGATGATGATGATGATGATCTGAAGCCGCGCTACAACGTGCCGCCACTCACCAAGTGTGCGAGGATGTAAGGATTCGGCGATATAAGGCCGACTATATGGTTGTTGTTGTTGGGGGTGCTGATGCTGTTGCAGCTACAGCTCAACTGAATGCGTGGTGGAAGAGAGGAGTATCTGGGGTGAGCGCATGCTGATGTTGTTGTTGCTACGGCCGTTGTGATTGTTGTTATTGTTGTCATCGTCGTCGTCCGTCGTCGTTGATATCGTCGTTGTTTAGTTGTAGTATGTGACCGGCGGTGTTCAATCATATATATATATTATATAGATATATATGTGTGTATATATATATATATATATATGATCATCGATCATCAACATCAGCATTATAACCAACGTCATGATCGTCATCTGTGCTTCTCTGTTCGTGGTCCATCTGCCTGCCGCCCACCCATTTCATAGCAGGAGGACGTGGTGTCGCTGTTGAGGCCATTACAACCACTTGTACTGTTCTATCAGCCTGTCCATCTGTCTGTCTGTGTCTTCTACCGTCGAATTCTGGTACAATTCTGGTGGCAAAAACACGAATCATCAAATTCGACTATATTTCGACACACTATATAGTTCGAGTACTGCGGGTAGTGGTGGTGGAAGAGGAGCAGGTGGGTGTGAATGTGAGCCCGCTGTGGAGCGTGGCGACTCGACCGGCTACCGGCGGGGGGGATTGTTTGTGATCTTCGTGACGGCTTCAGTTGTGCCGTGATCGTCGTCGTCGTCGTTGTTGTCGTCATTGCGGCGCGCCCCGCCGGCGGCGACAAAGGGGCGCCATGAGCGCCGGTACGGCCAGCGTGGGCGGTGCTGGGGTAGGCAGCGGCGGTGGCAGCATAGGGGGCGGCGGCGGGGGTATTGGTAGTGTGGGCGGGGGCGCTGGCGCCGGTGGCAGCGGGATGTGCACGATGTCCGCCGCCTCGCGGCTCTTCGTCAGCTCGGCGCTCGAGCGCGACGAGAGCGGGCTCGAGGAGAAGCTCGAGCAGGGCGTCAGCCTGCTGCAGGCGCTCACGCAGAACGTCTCGGACAACGAGGCGATCGAGGGCCTCACGCAGCACGTGTGCCGCAGCCAGCCCGGCCACGAAGAGGTGTCGATCGGCCTGCTCACCGTGATGCTGACCGAACCGCCGCTCGCCGGCCGCTTCTACCGCGACCTCACGCTCGTGAGCCGCGACGGCATGCAGACGTTTATCAGCCAGCTGATCGGCGTCGCCGTCGAGCGGTACGCGAAGCTCAGCGAGGTGGCGCGCAACCAGCTGCTGTGGTTGACGCGCGAACTCATCAAGCACGCGGTGTCGGGAACGGACAGCGTCGTGCACACGCTCATGCGCCAGATTCAGGGCGGCGACGTGAGTCCGCGCAACGTGTGGCTGGCCGACGCCGTGCTCAACGTGCTGTGCGAGCACGCCGGCTGGCTCGAGAAGTTTCCCGTGCTGCTGGCGACGAGCGTCTACACGTACCTGCGGCTCGTCGTCGACCACTTCTCGCCGCCGTTCGCGGCGCTGCGCCAGCGCGAGGTCGAGTTCTGCGCGCGGACGCTGCGCGACAAGTTCCAGGAGTGCTCGATGATCGGGCGCGACCTCGTGCGCGTCCTGCAGAACGTGGCGCGCATCCCCGAGTTCGAGGCGCTGTGGTGCGACCTGCTCGAGCGGCCCACGACGCTCAGCCCGACGCTGACGGGCGGCGTCGCCCAGCTGCTGGCCACCCGAACGCCGCGCCGCTTTCTGCTGTCGCGCGTCACGCCCGACATGGAGCGCAAGCTCGTCTTTATGACGCTGCAGGTCAAGTTCGGCCAGCAGCGCCGCTACCAGGAGTGGTTCCAGAAGCAGTACCTGTCGACGCCCGAAAGCCAGTCGCTGCGCTGCGACCTCATCCGCTACATCTGCTGCATCATTCATCCGTCGAACGAGATCCTGTCGACCGATCTGCTGCCGCGGTGGGCCGTCATCGGCTGGCTGCTGATGACGTGCCTGTCGAATGTCGAGGCGTCCAACTGCAAGATGGCGCTGTTCTACGACTGGCTCGTGTTCGACGCCGAGAAGGACAACATCATGAACATCGAGCCGGCCATCCTCGTCATGTTCCACTCGATCCGGCCGCACCCGCAGATCACGGCCACGCTGTGGGACTTCCTCATTCGGATCATGCGCGAGTTCTCCAACCCGCTGGCCGACCGGATCCGGCAGGGCATCCACACGTCGCTGCGTGTCATCCTCGAGAAGCGGGTGCTGTCGTCGCTGGCGCCGCTGTTCGACTATCCGCGCCTCGACAACGAGCTGAAGAGCGTCATCCGCGAGAACTTTGCCGAGTTCTACACGGCCGACATGAAGAAGCAGCCGATCATCATTGACGACACGGGACAGGTGCTCGGGCCGGCAGGCATCGGTGGAGGCGGTGGTGGAGGCCAGCCAGCGCCCCTTCATCCGGTCATCGTCGACGGAAGCCCGGTGATCGTCAACCGCGACAGGGGCGGCGCTGCTGCCGCCGCCGCCGACAACATGGCAAAGTTCTCCGACGACGAGGACGAAAACAACAGCGCCGTATTTCGGCCCATCAAGGTACCGCCCGACCCAGTGAAGGGCGGGTCAGCCATGACCGCCTCGATGACTTTGCAGCAGCAGCAACAGCAACAACAGCAGCAGCAGCTGCCGCCTCCACCCATGCCGGTGTCACAGGGCGCGCCGGACGGTATCGCCAAGCTTAAGCAGGAAGTCAAGTTTGCGTCGGCCGTCGTGAAGCTGGCCGATGACAGCAAGAAGGTGGCGGTGGTCCCACCTGGGTCCGTGGGAGGGGCGCCGATTGTTGCAACGGTCGGTGGGCCCAATATGCCCGTGGCCACTCTGCACATTAGCGGCGGAGGAGGAGGGGGCACCGGCAGCACCATCACCACCACTACCGCCAGCGTCATCACCGGCACCACCATCAACAGCATGGACAACAGTCCTTCGCCGCCGGTCATCGACGAGTTCCTCGAGGTTCTGCCCGAGCCGTTCAAAACGCACATGAGCCAGCTGCAGAAGGAGCGCGACACCGAGAACCAGTGCGCCGTCATCGAGCGCCTCATGCAGGACCTGATCGAGTGCGACACGTTCGACCGGGTGCTGGCGAAACAGCTCGGCGCGTGCTTCTCGCACGTGCTCAACGACGAGTTCACACGGGACGTCCTGCCGGCGGATACGCTGAACCGGGACACGCTCGAGGACGCCATCGGCACGCCGCTGTTCGTGCTGTTGCGCAGCTTCTGCCAGACGCCGGCGCAGGACGAGTCTCGACGGGCCCAGCTACAGATCCTGGTCGAGATGTCCGCCTACCAGCCGCGCCTGTCGGTGCTGCTGCTCTTCTACCAGAGAGTCAAGCGGGTGCACCTGAGTCTCGACACTCCAACGGCGGCCGGCGGCGCCTCAACGGGTAGCTCCGGCTCGACCTCGTCGGCAGCGGCCGACCAAAGCTCGCCGTACCGCGAGCTCGTCGTGGCCAAGAACGCCAAGCACAGCCTCGAGGATGCGTTGCGGGACGATCTGGCGCTCTGCGAGCAGGCAGGTCACATACGGCTGTTGTGCTTTCTCGTACCCGAAGTGTACTCGCAGTTCGCGTCGGCCGCGCTGGGCCACTCCGAGCTGCTGCACCTCGTGCTGTCCGTCATCGACTCCACGCAGTTACAGCAGCTGTGCTGTCAGTGTCTGCAGGGCGAGCTCACCATGCTCACGCAGGACAACTTTCTGCCACTGGCCAAAGCGTCGCTCCACTGGGAGACGTTCGAGCAGATGGCGTTCTGGAGTCTGCTTCAGGCGCACCGCTTTCAGGCCGAATGGCTCCTGAGCTTCTTGCCGGTGCTGAGTTTCGGCACCCACCAGGAGGCATGCAACAACGTCATGCTAATTTTGGCCGCTCAGAAACCCACCCAGGAACTTATGCAGGTTCTGCTGGCGCGGGAGCTTCACGATAAGGACCTGCTTGTGCTTTCATTGTTGAAGCACTGGGCGATTCTCTGTGCCGATGTTCTAGCGGAGGTTTTAGCAACGATGGTTGTCCCCCAGAAGGGTGAGTATTCTGCACGTTTTCTTATTGCATAAACACGCACGCACATACACACATTCGACTACATATATAATATAATATGTAAATATATATATATATGCACATGTTCCATTAAGTTGGTAAGAACGCGTTGATCTGAGCATGATAAAAGGCCGAGAAGCGGAAGATAGATAAACCCTGATATATATATATATATATATATATATATATATATATATATATTTATATAGAAAGCAGTTAGACAGCGATGACCTCCTCGACAGAGAAGTCTCTTCTGTTTACGTGTGTGTTTGTTGTGTGAGAGAGACACAGAGAGAGAGAGAGAGAGAGAGAGAGAGAGAGAGAGAGGGGGAGACCATGGTTCTCTTGACGAGGACAAGTGTTGTTGAATACGTGTTGAATTGACGCGCGACGATTCGGCTCGAATCGCTTCGTTTTTCGTTTCGTTTCTAGGCAACAAACGTCGCCGACAGACGAAGAGCCAGGCCGCGCAGAGCACACAGCAGGCGCTGCTGCATCTCGACCAGCTGCGGCTGAGCTGTCGCGACAACACGGACTTTTTCGCCACCGAGCCGCTCCATTCGGCGCTGCAGCACGCGCAGGCCGCTGCCAACGAAAGCCAGCGGTCGAAGTTTGCCGAACTGTTCGCGTTGGCGGCCGACGACGATTCCGAGGAGGAATACGCGCCTGCCCGCGAGAAAGTCAAATCGCGCAGCTCGAATCGAGGCAAGCGAGGCGGCACGAGCAGTGGAAGCGCCAGCGGTTCTCCTCAGAAACGTTCCGCCGCCGCGGGCACGACGGGTTCCGGCGGAACGATCGGCAGTGGAGGCGGCGGCGGCGGTGGAGGTAGCTGCAGCAGCAGCAACAGCGGGGCTGGCGCCAAGAAGGATCGAGGCGATGACGAAGGCTCGGACACCGAGTACGACTCGAGCACCGAGGAGGAGACGAGCAAGCCGAAACCGCCGAGGAAGCGACGCAAACAGCTCGTTTGGGATTCGGATTAGTGTGGCGGCCGCCGCCGCAACGACGGCAGTAGCAGCAGCGGCAACGGTAGCACCCCCCCGACGACCACGACCAGCGCACCGGTGTCCGTATTGTGACTGGACGTGGGCTGGTAACGCTGTGCTCCGCGGCGAATCTCTAACAGCACAATACCTTCTCGCTAACATTACCTGAGGTGGTGGTGACGGCGATGACGACGACGACGACGACGACAACAACAACAACAACGGCAACAGCAACAACTTAACGTTAACGATGAACGTAGGATGAACGTGCAACTTCTGAGGCCACAGCCGCCGCCGCCGCGGCAAAAACGGCGGAATCCAATGACGCGCCGCCAATTGTGATATATGGCCGACACAATGGAGTCCGTGGATGTGTGTGCGCCGATCAACGCACGATAATGGTGATATGGTGTCGATGGGGTGGTGTCTCGTCAAATCAGTGCTGCTGGAATCGGTAAGTTGGCGGGTTGGTTACCCGCGGTTGCTAACCGCCACTGCTTACGGCTCTAATCTGTCGTGATTCTGTCGACTTGTATTTGAGTAAACGATCTTCTGCCTGACTCAGTTCGTTTCGCATTATCCGCTGCTGATATCAGCTGCCAACTAACAGTTATGAATAATTTGTTGTGTTGTTCTGTTGTTTCTGTCGTGTTGTTGGCGTTATTCTCATGGCAGTAGCCCGGCTGCGCATGGTCAACGATAAAACAAGGCACGCAGCGACAAATGGACCAGCGGTGCGTAGCCTTCCTTCCTGCACGAATATAGAGGAAGCACAGAAGGCGCGCGTAACGCGACGAAACTGGTTGAATTGCCCTGACATGTCACGGGGCTGAGAGACCAACATCTCGAGGACGCCTGCCCACAGATACGCGCGGCCAACGCATCGAAAGGGAGAGCATTTCTGGAGATGCTGACACTGGTCCCCGCGTCGTCGTCGTCGCCGAAGTCGTCGTCGTCGTCGAGAGTTCAGCACGCGCTTCACGATTCCCATTGGTGGCGACTTATTGCAACGAAAACGCCCCGACGCCAAGACAAATGTACAAACGTGCGAGTGCGTGTGGACAGCAAGGGAACGTGAAGCCAAAACTTGCGCAGTACCCAGCCAGAATTGGCTTAACCAACTTGCGGCTACCAGCGTGAATGATGCTTCTTTGACCTTGACTATAAATTCCACTCATACTGCAAAAGAACCTTCACGACATGAAGAGCAACTTTAACGACGACATACAGTTACAACCATCGACAGCAACGGGAACGCTGACCACAACAACAACAGCAACAACAACAACAACAGCAACAACATCAACAACGATAACCAAACGTTACTACTACAACAACAAGAACGTATACTGCTACTGTTAGTTAGCACTAGTTTGCCGGCAGAGAAATGTATCGTGCAACTTGTTCTGAGCCCGGACCTGCATTCCTGGAGACCTGCACTGCTCGGTAGCTGGCTCATTGTTATTGTTGTTGTTGTTATTGTTACATTGTACATATGTGTTGTCGTCGAGTATGGCGTGCATTGATCGCCATCCTGTACTATTCTGTACTATTCTCACCACTGAAATAATAACAAGCGTGCGGCCAAACATGAAGTGAACAACCACCTCATGGCTGCTTGACGAATCCCAAGGCATTTTTCCTATTACTGGGGCCGGGCTGGGCTGTGTGGAGTAGGCTAATGTAGATAAGAGATCTCATCATGATTAAGGCGTACTATCGTGATGATGATGATGATGATTGCCAGAGTTTCTATTTTTATTTATGTGTGTGTTCAATGTAGTTGTAGTAGCAGTAGGTAACCACAAACATAGAATTATAGTGCTATAGTGGTGGTACGATTGCCATTCGTCACAAATTGTCGGCATCTGAAGAAACAGCCACGATAGCATTTCAGTGGCTGGGCTGTTACTGCTGCTGCTGCAGCTGCTGCTGTATCTATTGTCCTTGTCGCTGTTATTGGTGTATTGGTTGTTGTTCCGTCGTTTCCTGGCGACATACATTGGCAGACGGTAGAACTAAGCTGTATAGATTCGAAACATCTCGAACTCAGGCGCTAATGATCAGAGTATTTGTGAACCACAGCAGACGACGATATCTATGTAACTGGACAACCCCCATGTGGGCTAGGGATGGATAGGTGGATAACACTCATCCCATGTGCACATGGGATAATTGATGCTATGATTACGGACATGAGATTCATTTGCCCGCCTTGTTTTCTTCTCATATGGAGTTGCACACGGACAGACAGCAATGACATGACCACAAATCGTGGTGGTAGTGGGTGCACTACCGCAGCGCTAGTCGATGACATAGATATATATATATATATATATATATATATATACGAGTATTTTGATATGTATGTGTGTATACACATATATACACTCATCTATGTATATAGAGTTTGTATATATGCGAAATTATATATATCCACGGCTAATGCACAAACTGATTGATGACAAATATAGAAGTAATAACTTCTTACTGAAATGATTGCTATTGCTGCTGTTGTTATTGCTTATATATATATATATATATATATATATATATATATATATATATATATATATATATATATATATATATATATATATATAGGTAATTACGCTTAAAGTTGAACTGTTGGCTGGTGCTAGCTTTGCAGGACAGTAAGTTGGGTTTAAAGACGTTGAGCATAGAGATGTCGACGAATGTGCGTAAACACAACACACCGAGTGGGGACCCTGAGCTTAGTGATTACGAACTCAGATTAAGCAACCGGTCTCGCGAGCAATCGAATGGATGCCGACTGCTCAAATGCGGCGATACTGCATATACAATAGGCTATACTATAGATAGCAGACTGTACACTGGCCTTCTGTATATACAACGCATATGTGTTCAGGGGTTTCTTGAAACACCTTCCCATGTATGAGCAAATATGAGATAGATCGTCGTCGAACATTCGAGCAAACGCGTCCTAATATACCTACCATATGTTGCCGTTGTAGTTGTTGTTACTATTGGTGTTGTCTTTATATAGATGCAGCAGCGGCAGCAGTGGCAGTTGCCGCGGGTGCACGAGTGTAGCCTAGCCCTTCTGATGTCCGACTACTATTTGTGTTAGTTACGAGCGATTCTAGCGAATGCGTGCGAGGTCTATTTCTTCAGTATCCGAGAGCAGAAGGATCAAGGAGGTTTCCTTGCAGACGTCGGGAGAGACGACACGCCTCCTCCTGTGTACATTGAGAACTGTAGAGAAGTCGGGCTAGGGCGGGACAGCGGCAGTATTGGCAGCAGCAGCAGATAAATGTTGGCAAATATTGGCGGCCCTGTACAGAGAAACTGGGCGTGACTGAGTGCGGAGCGTGACTGGACACGGTGTAGTAGCGTTCATCGTAATACGCAAATGTTCACAAAAAGTCCAAAGCGTGTGCATGCACAAATATTCGATAACTTTGTCGACCTGGCATGTATTATGATTGGAGTTGTGCGCCTGGAGATGTGCGCCGAATACCAGCGACACATGTTCGAAGTACAGCACTTCATCTCACACCATGAGCTCCATCTGACAAGTATATATATATATATATATATATATATATACACATCGTTGTACACACACGTGCATGTAGGCATTTAGACTTGCACACCAAAACGAACTGAATTGATAGCTGTACGAATAAATGAACAAATAAATGTGTATGTATAATCAATTACTTCCGAGTGGCCGATGAGCCAATGATTGTGCTCAACGAGCAGTAAAGTAAAGAGCGACAAGACGTGTGTATGTGCAGGGGCGTACGCATCGCACTATGTTAAAATGTACATAGACTAGAGGAGTTTAGAAAAAGTAGAAAATGAGGTGAACCTATTAGAATCGACGTGATAACATGAGAAAGCTAGAGATACCGGAGAGAGAGAGAGAGAGGGAGAGAAAACAATGAGAAAGTGTACGTGTGTATAGAAATAAATCCACAGACAAAGTGGCGCAATGCGACTTCAACAAAGAATAAAAGTGCTTCTACTTTTCGGCATACGAGTGTTTTCTGTCTTGTTGTACTAGCGAAACTTGACTGATTAGACAGAATATATGGCAATTATAAAACGTCAACAAGTAAGATAGTTTCAAGTAAACAAGCTTGATTGGCTCTCCGGACGTTGTCATCAGACGCGTTACTAGGGTCACCGAACCTTCCACGTCGACACATTGCTCTAATGAGTATGTTAATAAAGTTCTCGATTATACCCTTTAAGTTCATTTTCACTGACTCCAGATAAACTAAGTTCTGGAATAAACAGTAGCGGGGAAAAACTGTGAAGCGTAGCGAAATTAGTTTAATGCCAAGGCAACTTTGCATAAATAAATATGCGTACATAGATTAATTAACATATACCTACAGACACACGGGTGTTCATGGGCCACATTTAAAGGAGTCGTAGAAATCCTTAAAAAATATCTTTCTTCAAATTAAACAGTAGAGCGAAAATGTATTGCGTAGGATTTAAAGTGAAAGTACTAATTTTGTTATTTCGATGTGCCTGTCTGGACATCGCTTTGGAAAATGTGCAAATGCGATAGAACGAGTTGTTCAAACGAATATCGTAACAGAAGTCTGCTTCGTCTAAAAGTCATCCAAGGTTGGCTGGGGGAAAAAAGAATACTTTTTTCTTACTAAGAACAGTTCGCAAAAATAGAAATCCTGTGATGCCTTCTTTGTTATCTTTTACGACCGATGTTTTGAAATGTTGCCACTACACCTATAAAACGAACATTTAGAAAAATATTCTGATTTCGGATTCCCATAGTGTCCCATGTTAAATTTTGTCGAGCCCGGTGGCGTTATTCTCGTGGGCCTCGCAACTGGAGGAGACACATGGGTACACGAGTTCGACCCCATCGTTACACATTAGTATTTATGGGGTCGGTATTACAAAGCAATGCGAAATCAAATCCGTCGAAGGGTTAGCCCCGAAAAAGTTTAGGGTCCCATGTTAACAGGGGAGCGGCCACCATATACATATTGTACAGCAGCCGCTAGCGCATCCCTTTGTCAATATAGAACTCTATGGGAATCCACAAGCGGGGGGTCGGGGATTCGTGTGTATATCGAGCCACCATGGAATTGGTACAAAGGATAGTTACCATAATCATTTTTTTTCTAAAGGTGTTCATTTTTAGATTTTTTTGGGATTTTTAAGACAGTGGACGTGAAAGAGCTAGTTCATAATATAATAGTAATCCCATGATCTTGATTTTTTGCAAACTGTCATCAACACTACTTCACTTATTTTGTTAGCCATGTCTTCAGGCGAAGCGAATATTTAGTATGTTAATTTTCGCCATTGAATAACTACCAAATCACGCTCTGAACACTTAATCTCGTGCGACATTGCTAGGCTTAACGGCTTAGCAATGTCGTACGCGAAGATGCGTTGCAACAATAACCTTAGCGTAACACACGGCGTGGGGGTGTCAGAATTTCACCAACGTACTTTTGAATAGTGAAACCTTTTTTCACATCATTCGTTGGCTTGAGGGACCTTCTTGAAGGGCCTTCTGCGGGACTCGGTTCTGCTGTTTACCCGCCTACTGTTGCTTGCTTGTCGTACCACAAACCATGATCGAATCGCTCCCGTAACTGACACGCTCCACAATGCAAATGTGTGCGCACTGCTATCCTTGTCGCCATTGTCATCTACCGTTAAAGGCCAGAGGCATTCTCAGGTCTCGTCCGAGAACAGAACGGCCTACATTAGTCAACGGCCCAATCTTCGTGACCTCAGCCAAGCCAAGGTATCATGCTTTCGATGGGTTGCGGTTAGTTGTGGACGTAAAGCGACTGTTGTTGGACCTAACATTCATGTCATGCAGCTTTGCCTTTCAGTACCTGTACTAACAGCTACACGGATAGCACTACGGAGGCTTAATTGATCAACGGTAAGTCGGCGATTTTGCGATAGAATCTGCCGTTGAGTTGAGGCCGCTAGCAGACCCTGAGAATAGTGGCTAGGTTCATTTTCGGTTGACGAGCTACAGAACGTTGACTCGATCAAGTCAATGATCTGGCCGGCTCTATCTGGCGCTGTATCTATTTGTTCCAGAACTCGTTGTTGGCGATGTGTGCAGGGTTTCTGCTTGACGAACCTGGTTGCCCATATGACCACAACGCCCGAAGGCTGGTGGGAAAAGATGCAATTATTTAGTTAGCATTATGGAGTTTGAGACGGACCTTGAAATGAAACGAAGGACGAGGTAGGCTGGAGCAGCTCGATTCCTAACGCAGTTTCGACACACATTCTCAGGACGGAAGATCATCGGCAACATGTAAGATGCGCTAGAATATGAGACACCCTCGCGGGTGCCGAAGTACTGCCATGCAATTCCGATTTCCTCTCCATCCCCTCAGACTCTGGAGTGCTGCTGGAGCTGGGGTTTTGGCTCTTGTCGTTTGAGTATACATGCACGCATATATATATATATATATATATATATACACGCACAACTGCAATGACTCAAGCTTTCTTCATTATATCGGGAAATGCACGTCTTGACGAATGGAAGACATTGATTTAATATTATATATATATATTAATATATATATATATAATATTGTTGCATATTTATAGTGTTACTACTCATTATAACAATTCCTCCTTAGCAGGTCGAATTTGTTTTAGAAAAAACGCCGCGCAAACTTTTTTTGGCGGCAAAGGACCTCCCGGGTGTTCGGATTTTCGAAAAAAACATATTTTGGAAACACGTGTGGTTAACACTCAATGTCTTAAAATATGAAATTATAGGCAAAAAAGCACCTCTTTCGCATATAATAGTGCAATTCAAGCGATTACGGAGGTACTCCCCGAAAAAAATTCGATAAAGCAGAGCGGATTAGATCTTTTAGGTGCCCCACTAAATGTCGAGCCCGGGGGCCTGGTGCATTCGCGTGCGCCTCGCAACCGGAAGAGACACATAGGTGCACGGATTCGAGCCCTACTATTGCACATCTGTATTGATGGGGTACGCCTTACGAAGCAATGCGAAAGCAGTGCCGTGGACGTTAATATTGGCTAAGGGTCAGCCCGAAAAAGTTAGGTGCCTCACGAATGTCGAAGGAAATCGTATGAGTTCTTTCTTCAATTAAAAGAAAACGCTTGTAAAATGATGTTTAGCGTTTGTGGTTCAGTCAATCTTACAGTTGGAACGATGTTTTAAGATCGAATGTTTTAAAACGGAGTGTAAGTGTAATCAATACTGACATTTCGCGTCTCTCAGATGATATGCGGTAATGATTGCATATCGTGAAGCTTCCCTTGGGTGAGTGTGTGGTCTAAATCTTGCTAGTTATTTACCTCAGGTCTAAATCTGGCGCAGGACACTGTGAACTGATATTAATTGTTATGATCAGAGACGCCTCCAGCAAATTCACTTAGAGACCCCCACAAACTCCACTCCCACAAGCTGTTTTGGAATCATACGTGATGTCTCACCGTTACATCGTCTGCGCTTAACAAAACAGTACAACAGTTAAGTAGCGAGCGGCGTGTCTAATGCAACAGTAACGTTAGTACGATAATGCAAAGGTTTGTTTTTCGGAGAACACTCTCGTTGTTGCCTTACAAACATAGCAACTTTGCCAGCAGAAGTCCGGGCGAAGTCCAAACAGTGCCTGCGTACAGTGAGCGAAGGCACAAACTACGATGGTGAATATCGTGGCGACGATCGTACGCAGAAAAAATTGGCCAGCATGCTAAAGGCTGTTACGGCGAGACTCGTGTGGTAGAGAATGTTGTAGTACAACGACGAAACAGATCAAGTATAGGAATTGTCCCAATTGTAGTAATGGGACACTCATGTTACAGATGAGCCTAGAATCGAGTTCAAGTCGCTTAGGCGCGAATACACTCCGATAGTGTTGAGATAGTGTTGATTCATTACCAGAACCAAGAGGCAGCAGTTTTGTGCTTCTTGGTTAAACAACTATCAACGTACCGTAATCGTTGTTAATATGATGTATGAGTTATAGACCGTTAACTCATCACAATGTTTTAGTTAATAGGATGATCGTCGTGATTCCGATTAGTCAGTACGGATACGGGTTGTGCACGTATCTATCACTATAACTGGTGTACGTTTTTTTACCTTACCTTTTTCTTTTGTATTGTTTGAGACCAGTCAAATTTCAGTTGGTCAGTACATGATTCGGTATAATAGATGTTTTAGCTATGAGAAGTTTATGCACATTTGGCAAGAGCAGTTAACACGAGAAAAGGCAATTTGAACATAGTCGAGCCCAAAGAACTGAGTGGAAGCATGTGTTACTACCTAACGGAGTTACCATACTACCAATGTCACAAAGGGAAAAACCTTGTCTGCGATATACAATTCTCATGCACAGCAGCACTATCAAACCTTCTTCACAGCTCTGTCGTGTGTTGATGGGTCGCAGACACGCAGATTCGAAAAATTAATCAAGTATGTTGAACTGTCAAGGGCTACCCACTTATTGCCTGTTGCCTTGAAGACACTGGGTCATATAAGTGTCGGTATGAGGTTATCGCAAAACGCACAAAGAATACTACGGTCGA
>QVRM01000101.1:0-194078 GCA_003439945.1 Dermanyssus gallinae
TAAAGTTCTATTATTAGCTTTTAAGTTCATTACTTCAAAATTATAACCTTACGACCATTTGCAGCACAACTAACACGTTCAAAGAAATATGCATTTCATGGCGATCATTACAACATTTATGGCGATTCGCTCTGTGGCTGCGTAGTAACTATGGTTTTTCCGGAGGGCATGTCATGAGATTGATTACATGCATAAATGAGTCGCTTCATTAGATAACTTACTGCCACAGCTCCTAAAGAAGATACAGCTATGTATTCACTTCTAGTTGCTGCTCGAAGTGCCTCCGGGAACCATTCACCGGTTGTAGAGTTGATAACAAGAATACAAGCCATGGATGAGCGCATTCTTCAGGTAGGAGCCGATCGTCCTTCAGCAAATCAAATCAAATCAAATCAAATGCACCTTTATTTAGTCAAAGGGGGGACAATATTTACATTTTAGAAACCGTTACCTAGATACATACAATAGTCAGTTTAGTTGTGTGGCGACATTTGCACTGTTAGCGCTTTAAGTTCTCATTGCCCTCGCCATCCGCCACGAAAACATGTTATTTACACGATCTGTCTTGGCAATTTGTTTCGACGAGATGGTGTTACCGCTTCTAAGATTGTTTAACCGAATGCTAAAATAATTTGACTTATTTGATGAGTTTATAATACGATTGAACATGCGATAATCCGCTCTGGACTGAAGTTCCCGAATAGGGCTTATCACAATAGAATTTCGGGCAATGTTACACCTTAACGAGACACGACGAAGGAATCTCCTCTGTACATTTTCCATTGCTTCAATGTGTTTATCTAAGTAAGGCCGCCAAACCTCACAGCAATAGAGAAACTTAGGTACAACCAAACCTATTATAAAGCCTCATGTAAAATTGTAATCATTAATTATGAAAACAACGAAATATGGTATTAGATATAAGATTAGCTGATCGGATGACTTGTGTAATATGGGTGCTAAAATCCAGTTGCGGTGTCACCGCAACCCCTAGGTCCCTAATACAATTTAAAATAGGGATAGCCTCCCCATGTAGCATGTAGTTATGGGCTTCTTTTAAACACAATACAGCACATTTCGGCACTGATATAAGCATTTCATTATCCACACACCACTTAGAAACCGCTTCAATCGTACTCTGTAGTACTTGCCTTTCGCTAGCGGTGCTGGAAGGTCCGTATAGTTTCAAATCATCAGCATAAAGCTTATAAGTTATCGACTCAGGAATAACGTTTCTAAGATCTAAAACAAATGTGCAAAATAAAAGTGGCCCGAGGCTTGATCCCTGAGGAACACCTGAGGGGCACGTGCCCGACTCACTAAAGCTATTGTTTACGCGAACGCAGAACTCTCTACGGGTAAGATAACTAGCAATCCATGATATAGAGCGAGTATCTACATCCAAGTACCTAAGCTTTTGTACAAGTTTTACATGGTTTACTCTATCAAATGCCTTCGAGAAATCAAAATATATACAATCAAAGGCCAGCCTATTGTTTATCATAACAGCCCAATCTTGAGTCATTTCGACGAGTTGAGTTGCCGTGGATTTGCCTTTAGTAAAACCATGTTGATTCTCATCCAGCAAGCATTTAGACTGAAAAAAATTAAAAATGTGGTCCACTAGCAGTTTTTCAAAGATGATACATGCGATAGATGATTGAGCTACAGGTCTATAATTATCTACATTTGGCTTTAGACCCTTCTTTTGTACAGGGGTTACGACTGATTGCCGAAAATGTTTTGGCACAATGCCATCCTCATAGGACCTACTGAATATCAAGAAAAGGGGTTCAGTTATCGCAGACGCTACATTTTTATAAAATATGGGTGGGATTAAATCAGGAGTAAAGCTGCATTTAGTGGGTAGTTGTTTGATTTAGAAAGAATATTATATTCTTATATTTCCAAGTATGGACAGCTATCTTTCGAGACCACGTCGTTGGAAACACCTTCGGGAACTGAACTCCCTTGGGCAACATAAACCGACGAGAAGAAGTCCTTAAATGCATTTGCTTTAGAAGCGTCGTCTACGAGGACCGTCTGATCTATATTTAAAGCCGCAATGTTTTCTTTTCCTTTTAATCGTTTATTTGCATATCTAAAAAACGACTTTGTGTTTTTAAAATCAAGACTGGCTTCTTCCATTATACGAAGTCTTCTAGTCGCCTTCCTTAACTTTTTTTCATACTGCACATTTGGCTCCTGGTCAATCAACCGTTCTAGATTGGTGACATATTTACGTAAATTTGCATTATTTTTTGACTTGCCATTTCGTTTAGGTACAAACTCTTCAATTAGTGAATGTATCTGGTATACAAAGCTATCATACATCGAGTCAACGAAATCGCAATTTAAAAACAAGTTTCTCCAGTTTATACAAGCAAGCCTACAGCGGATTATTTCATAGTCCCCCTTCCAGAAATTATAACCTCCCTCGTCTACCGTAGGATAATTAGCATCAAATAAAATAGAAAACGAAATGGCATTGTGGTCGGATGGAATTGGTGACTGAAATACTTGTATATCTTCAATGATGGACGGGTCTGAGGTTAAAACTAAATCAATAATAGAGCCCAGATTGTCGTCGTCATCGTCGGAGATACCTAAGATTCTTTCATCAGTGACAATACAACTATTAGTAAAACTAGTAGCTAATTGGCTAACACTACTAAGGTTACCATTACCTACAGTGGCGAATGTGTTATCTATTTCATCATTGGAACTGACCTGCGCAGCCTCAGCACCATGGCAATGCAGTCGAGGGCGAGTGACCTCGTCTATTTGTTGGTGTAAGCCGTTGGTGCTGCAGGCATTAACAAAGGTAGACTCCATGGTTTGCGAATCTAAAAGCGTAATATCCTTCCAGTGTATTTTTGGAAGGTTGAAATCTCCAGAAATTAAAATTGGACTGGTTGTATCACAAATTAAGTCAAATGAATCACATACAGTTTTCATGCGTTTCTTGCGTTCGGCAAGGGTACCGGCGTTTGTCGCATAATAACAGGCAACCCTGATGGAACTATATTTGGAATATACGTCTAACGCGACAGCTTCGATGCCACTCTCTAGTCTTAGTTCACAAACTTTCATCGTGTTTTGAATGAATATACAAACCCCCCCTCCTCGGGAGCCACGATCAGATCGAAATACTGAGTACCTATCATCACACGACAGTTCTCTATCGGTTACGTGCTTGCCACCTACACCTAACCAGGTTTCGGTTATAAACACTATATTAATATCATTTAAGGCAGTATATAAACTGAGCAATTGTGTACGATCATCTTTACCTATCGAACGTGCATTAAAATATAAACATTTTATCGCGTTTTTATCGGCAGGGGTAAGTGATGCCAACTGTTCGACGGAGACTTTGGGGTGGTAATTTAATCTAGATTGTTTTAAAACAGCAGGTAGTCTGGGAAGAGGCTGGGAAGTGGAGGTACTGGTGGCAGAGGTGGAGGCGGTATGTGGAGCCGGGGGGGCCAGATGGCTGGGAGAACCGGCGGTGGAGGAAGGGGTGGAGGACGGTGTTGAAAAGGAGCGATCCCGGTTTGGTAGTTAAAGTTGTTTATACTACTGCCGGCAACAGAGGAGGAAAATGCCCGGGAGGAATGGTCAGCTGGTTGACGCCGAGTTGCATTGAACTTATGTTCAGCAAGCACGATAGAAGTGACCCAAATGCTTCGTGCGAGCTGCAGTACCGTATAGAGTATTACAATTGGTTCACAAAGGCGTTCACAAGAGCATGTGGTTCCAGCACGACGGAGCGCCACCGCACAACAGATGCTGCGGTACGCGATTACCTCAACGTGGCCTTTGAGAGTCGGTGGATTGGCCGGGGCGGGCCGACCACTTGGCCTCCGCAATTGCCCGAGTTAACAAGTCTCGATTTTTTGGGGGTTAGAGTCACGCGAAAGCCTGGTCACCAAAATAGCCTCCACTGCTAAGGCCATTCGACCGATGTCTGGCATATTTCAGGACGTTCAACGAAATCTCTGCGGCGTCTCCAAATGTGTAAAGTGGTTCGCGGAAGCACCTTCGAGCATTTCCATTAACAAATAGTTGTGTGTGCTTCTAGTGCTATGACGGTTGTTTTAAATGATGGAGTTGGTCATTTGTGCATAGCCTCTATCTCAACATGCCCTCCGGAGAACCTTAATCACGACGCAATCACGGATATGAATGCATCCATCCGTTGAGTGAGGAGTGTTGTTCTTTTCCTCGGCTTCGGGAAATATTGATTTTCTTGACAAAAATTCACTGAATAAGTGTAAATTCCGTGCCAAAATGACGGAAAAGTTTAGTAACGCTCAGCTAAACCAACTGAGAACCCTCATTCAAGAGGAGTTCAAGAAAAATGAGTGCCGCTTAATGACCGCGGTCAAAGAACTGATTGCCAAGGAGCTGGAGCCCTTGAAAAGTGAGGTGCGTTCATTGAAGGTGGAAAATCGCTCGCTACGAGCTCGACTGACCCACTTGGAGAGCCATTCACGAAGGAGCAACGTGGAGATTATTGGATTTCCCACTCAGCCAACTCTACCAGCTGAGGAGGTTATTCAACGGATTGCCACACAGGCCGGCTGTCAGCTGATCGACGGCGCCATACTGGTGGCACATAGAAACGGCAAAACAAAAACAATGAACGGGATAGAAGTGCAGGACATCGTAGCCGAATTCCGGGACCGTCGCGTGCTGGATGGCTTTCTCGACATGGTAAAGTCATTTAGCAAGAAGCACCAGGGTCTCACGGCGACAAAATTCTGCTCTCGGGTTGCCGCCACGAAGATGTCGATCTTCAGGCAGATCCCTATGGAGCTGAAGCGTTTGCGCTGGCTGGCAATGCAGAAGAAGGCAGAACTCAACTACAAGTTCTGCTGGATCAGCAAAACCGGTAAACTTATGGTGCGAAAGGACACGGATAACGAGCCAATTTGGATTACGACAGAAGAAGATCTGAAGAAGATGAAGTGAGACGCCCTTAACATTTTTTTTGTTAAATACAAGTGATTAATAAGTTTAGACATTTAGTTTGACAGAATTATGAATCAACACTTAGCTGAAGCGACTATTATCAGAGGTGAATTTGATGCTATTATTAGGTTATTTTAGGTTGCTAGTCACAAGAGGATATTTTGTTTATTTATGTTCCCAGCTGGGGATGAAGATCTCATGACTGACTCCAGTGTTGTTCGGGGGGGCAACGCTGGAGGAAAGCTAAGGGCAGTACGATTCCAATTAATTAACATAAGAAGCTTACGTAAGAACTTTGATAATTTTGTATCTCAATTGACTAATTGTGTGACTGATGTGGTGGTGTGTACAGAATCTTGGATTTACCCACACGAGGAAGGCCTCTTTAATATAAAATGATACAAATCCTATTTTTCCTCAAATTCTTCATACAGAGCAGGTGGGGTTGCAGTATTTGTAAAAAACAATATTCCCTCGTCGAATATGACTGTAAAAGATATAAAAGACTGCGACTGCTGCTTGGTCGAAATGGTGATTTGCAATAAGAAAATACAATTAGCAGCAATTTACAGATCGCCATCGCCTGGCGTTTCAGATCCAGAATCATTTTCAACTAATTCGATACCACACTTGATTTCACAACTCAGTGTTGAAGCAGATTGCCTGATTGTTGGGGACATAAACCTGTGCATTTTACAAAATAATGACATAACTGCAAGATATGCTGAAAACTTAGCGAGTAAGGGTTTTATTTTGTTAAACAAAGAACTACCTACAAGATTAACCGAAGCAGGAGGGAGTCTCATTGATCACATATTTTATAGGCAACAAGCGGGTTTTGGATTTAGTTTTGATACTGTGGACTCGAAAGGCATAAGTGATCACCAACTAATTAATTGATTATCCTTTATTAAAATCAAAAGTAGAGCAAACGAATTGGTCATTCATGCAAACAACAGATTCGGCCGATGACGCCAGTCTTTTATTCCAGAATACATGCATCCAGTTGTTGGAGGAGTGTACATCTTCTCGACACTTAAAATCAAAATACACACCTATAAAAGAGTGGGTTACACCTGGATTAGTAACAGCAATTCGCAAAAGAGACAAGTTGCATAGAATATACAAAATAACACAGTCACGTGAGGCAAAACAACGGTTTGATACTTACAGAAATATTCTCTCTAAGCTTGTGAAAAAAGCCAAAAATAAATTCTTAAAAATCCAATTCGAACATGCTGATAATCCCAAAAAAGCATGGAAGGCCATAAACTCATACTTTAGAGGATCTACAAGGGGGGACTCGTTGCGTCCGGAATTAGTCGGATTAAACATTGATCAGATAAATCAGCATTTTGCTACAATAGGAGAAAAAACTGTGTCAGAATCTATTGGGGCAATTGATCCAAAAAATGAACTACCAACACAATCAAATGTTTTGTTCGGGGGTTTTATTGTACCAGAAAGACGCGAAATATCTCAATTAATTCAAGGTCTAAGTAGCCGAAAGGCTGCTGGACTGGATAATATTCCCATCAAAATGTTTAAACAAAATTGCCATATATTTACTGACATTATTCACTCACTTATAACAAAGATATTTAACACATCACAATATCCTGACAATCTCAAGCAATCTCTCTTACACCCAATTCATAAAGCAGGTACACATTCCAATATTAGCAATTTCAGACCAATTTCACTCTTATCGTCTATTAATAAAATAGTAGAAAAAGTATTATCTAAACAACTGATTTCATTTTTGGAAGAAAACAATTTACTAAGCAACAATCAATACGGATTTAGAAGAGGACGAAATTGCGAATCGGCAGCTGATGCAATGATCAATTATATTACAAACACGCTAGAGAGTGGCGATTCTTGTATAGCAATATTCTGTGATTTGAGTAAGGCCTTCGACACTGTAAATCATCAAAGATTAATTAACAAAATGAACCACATTGGTATAAAAGGCAATGATTTACAGCTTATGAAATCCTACTTAACAGATCGAAAGCAGTACTTTGAGTGTAACGGTATTAGGAGTAATGCAGCCACTGTTTCGGGGGGTGTTCCCCAGGGAAGTGTGTTGGGTCCTCTGTTATTTATTTTATACACGAATGATTTATTAATGGGCTCAAACCAATCAATACAGATCTCTTTTGCTGATGACACAGTTTTGCTCCTACGAGGAAAGTCTACTGCCTCCCTATACAAGGCCGCATCGAAGTGTATTACAAATGTTTGTAATTGGATGTCACGAAACGGGCTCGTATTAAATCCGAGTAAAACTAAATATATGCATTTTTGCAAAAAAACTAATGTCGACACATTTTCAAACAGTTCACTCGTAGTCCACCACAGAGATTGCACTGAAATACATTGTTCGTGTCCCGCCTTAGAACGAGTATCCAAGTACAAATATTTGGGCTTGCTTGTCCAGGATAATCTAAAGTATGATAAACATATCACATCAATATGCTCCAAGGTGCGTGCTGGTGTTGCTGCTCTTTCACGATTACGATCCGTTGCCTCAGTTGCGGTGCGTAAGATGGTATACCTCTCGCTTGTAGAGTCACACATAAGGTATATGTTGCCGCTATATGGTGGAACATTCCGCTCAACTGTCGATCCCTTGTATAAACTACAAAAAAGAGCAATTAGATATATCGACGGGGCACAATATAACGCCCCCACAGGTCCAATCTTTACTAAATATAAGATTCTCGACATATTCAAGTTGTACGCATTTCTTGTAATGAAATTGTTATTCACTAAAACCAATGAGTTCCATAAACCCGACCATAACTATTCGACTAGATTTAGACAATTGGGCAATCTATCAACAATGAGGTTAAAGAAAGAAACCAGTCGCAAGACTGCCAAAGCAAATTATATAAACCTATTTAATTCAATGCCACCTGATATTAAACAACTACTTGAAAATCCATTTGCAATAAACAAAATCTATTTACTTACCAAACTAAAACTCCACCTAAGTTCGATAAACACAGAAACGGTTCTAAATATACTTAACTAAGAATGGAATGATGTCGTGATCTTTGCTGACCGTTCTTGCCGCCTACGGGCGATCCTAGCTCATGTGCACACTGCTCTAAACAGTCACATTGTTTCTTGTATTATTTGTATCATATGTTCAACGTATTAGACTAATAGAAATATATATATTATATCTTTCGGTACATACACACTGCCCCCTCCCCCCCAGCACCCCCCCCCCCCCCAGGATGACAAGAGGATGTATGCGTTCGACGTCCGTGCCACAGGCCTTAAGGCCCATTGCGAGCGTCGAGACATGTTTTTGTACTTAATATATGTTAAATAAATATGTATGTTATTTAAAAAAAATAATATATATATATATATATATATATATATATATTCGCCGTTGTTAGTTTGAAGCACTGCGAATAATCGTAGTGTTTCGATTTTGAGGTATTGGAAATGAAAGCTAATATTAGAACTTTAATTTTTGCAAATTTCTTTCTAAATAACTATGCCGCAATTTCGAGCCGGTCTAGTCATATGTGCTTTACAGAAAACAAAACTCTTATTCTCTCACGAACACGAAGGTGTGCTTAGTTTCTGTATTAGATGACTGGTTGTCTCGCAATTGCACATGTTGCACTTCTATGTCGGGTAACAACATTATCATAGATTTTAGAAACTGCACTCTCACTCCAAAACAAAGCTTTTCAGGGCAAAATGTTCGCTTCAACGAGCTCTACAATTTCCTATATGGCTCTACAAATATCTCTGGGTTACCCTGTCTATATATATATATATATATACATATATCCCTATTTAAATGCTTGACCGTACTGCAATTGTAGCATACTCACATAATATTGGTATTTTTTTATTGTAGGGTTGCTCTTCAATCGCGGGGATCATCAGAACCGGTTCCGATAATCACTTTGCTTACTTTGGTTATACACGTCACTAAGCCCGCTGCACCAGTGTGCCTTCCTGATTTGTCTAACCGGGCTCTGGACTTGCCTGGCTGGGAGGGCCTTGCTGGTGAGTAAAAATGATAGAAAGTTATTGTTATTTTTTTATTTATTAACATCCGGGCTGGGTGAGTGTGTTTATGCTACATCATAGTGTTTCGATACAACAATCAAGCTGGCGTTTTGCTAGTTCTGCTATGACCCGAACCACCGAACAAACCGTGGCGTTGTATTTATCAAATTTATTCCAGCATTGTTTGCATCGACATTCGTCTTGTGGTTCATGGAAGCTCTCCACGTTGCATAGAGCATGACGAAATCGGTAGGCTGCAAAGGCCTTTGTTAAATGCCGATCTTTAGCCCCGCTGGCCCTCCACCCAGTGCTCCTCATTGCTGATGTCCCATAAATTCCTATGTCTATTTCGCTAATTTTTGTTTGCCAGTTCCGCGTAGAAACGCCAAAGACGCACGTTTTCTTTAGATACCATCGTTTTTGCATCTCCTCTGTCAGCAGTGGGCCACCTTCCAGCAAGTGGGCCACCCTAATCCTGCACGTATTTGAAAGCGCAAAAACCCTCTTTAGAAAGAAAAACCTTACCCCATCAATTAAACACAATTTGTCCACTCCCACCTTATCCCACATTAGTGATATACCATATATGGCGATCGGTGCTATCTGTATCCCAAAAAAGAGCGACTGCTGCATCGACCGAAAGCATATGTGGGTATTTAATCGCCGCGGCTGCGATAATGGCCTTTCTAACCCTCTCCTGGACGTGTGGTCGAAAGCTACTGCCCATTGTTGATAAGGTGAGTCCTAGGTTTGCAAATTTACAAATTGAATTCTTTTCCTCTGATTTGAAGCACGTCACCTCTGGCCAGGCGACCGCCTCTTCAAAATTTCATGGCTACTGTCTTTTTCCAATTAACCTTTAAGCCTTTTTTATTCATGAATGTAACTCCTCGATCCACTGCTTCTTTGACCTTGAAAAGGCTACAACTAAAAAGTACTACACCATATGCGTACAGTAAAATGTTGACCCACTCTCGGGTCCAGCCCGTCCTTATTCGTTCTGAGAGCCCACCCAGAAGAACGACAAACAGTAGTGAACTCAGTCCATCACCCTGCGCGACACCTGTGGTTTGAATTACCTCCCCCCGCAATGCCAACCCCGTTGTCAATCAGCACCGTGTTTTGTTTTAAGATGCTGATGAGCAACCTCAGCATTTCTCCCGGCACTCCTACTTTAACTAGCTCTTTAACTATCTTATCCCTTGGTGCAATGTCAAACGCCGCATTCAAATTTACGAACACAGCATATAGGCAAATTTTCGGCCTGGACAGCGTATCCCAGATTGCCCCGAGCAGCTCCCCAATTGCTGAGTAAGTTGACCTTACATTCCTAAATCTATGCTGCTCCTCTGGTATTAGCCCCCTTTCCTCCAAGAAAGACTCTAATCCTCTTGCTGTTATTCCTGAGACCCTAGCTTCGTCTGTCGTGTTATCCCAGGGGCCTTCATATAAGATCCTCCTAAAATGTTCGACTAGGCGACCCATCTCTACTGAACATTGCCTCTTTCCCTTCTGCTTCAGCCATGTATGTGGCCGTTCTTCAGCCTCCCTTATTGCTGCCCACTACTTCTTTTCCCAGTACCTTTGCTATTCGTCTTTATACGATGTTTTAACCAACCGTTTAACTAACGAAGCCAACGGCCGCATAACCAGAACGATTTTTACGTATCCCCGCGTCAACCTATTGGCCTGCTTGGCCATCCTACACCGCTCATTAAACCAAGGTCATTCGCTTCTTATCGTAAAATTATTGTTAGTTCCTCCTGTTATCATAATTCAATGTATACATGTGTTGTATACACACATTCTTCTGAACAGACATATCTCGGCATATTTTATGTCTACAATATTTAGGGCATATTTAAAATGACTATACCATTCGGAAGACATTTAAATTAGCTTTAACAAATTACCAGAATGTTAAAACGACCGTTATCGATTTCATAACTTACTGATGCATTGAGTTTGGGAACCCTCGGATATGCGATCTCGGCACATAGTTCCCTTCATTCTATTCGCAGATGTCTGATATCAAACACACAACTAATCCTCTGGTACGATTTCTAAGTCGTTGCTTGGCTTGAGTTTGACTGTAGTCAACGTTCGGTAGGTCGTCGACAGAATATGGACCAGTCCATCACTTACAGAGAACAGTATCAATGCAGTTGTCGTTCCAGTGCAGGTTTGGGCAGGGTTCGAGCCACAGCTAACTGGGTAACCGCTTCCTGTTTGCTAGCGCTTTTGCAGTTAGTTATAGCAGAAACTCTGTTGTGCACTCGGAACACCTGTTAATGCGTGCACTGCAAGACGAAGACTTATAACCAGGATGTTTGGCAGCCCTACAGACACGCTGTATGTCCATCACTGACTACAACTCACCGCCAAGCACGACGCCAAACCAGATTGCAAAAACTAAACGGTTCAGCATTAAACGTTCTACTCTTAGATGGTACTACGTCTCTCTACGGCATTTAAGACTGCGGCGGTTATTTTTTGTTTTGCCAAACTATTTATGGTTTAGGCTGCAAGCACTACAAGCAAAAATATCAAAATGGTAGGGGTTCCCAAAGTCGGCAATTCCCATAGAAGAAGAAGTTCTGACATTCACGTCGCGCTTTCTGCACAGGCTGTTTGTGATAACGACATTCTTAGGCAGGACAATGCTAGGCCGCATAGCGCTGCACCAGTTGACCAGCATGTTCTCCCGACTTGCATCGCGTCGAACAGGCGTGGGATGAGCTAAGGGGAGAAGTTAGAGGCACAGCTTCGGTTTTAGCGCACTTGCAAAGCTTCTGAATGCTATGCGCAATGAGTGGAGTAATCTGACGGAAGCCTGCGTCTAAAAACTTTGCAGGTTTGTCCCCCGTCACCAGCTCGATTAGCTTGCAAACATGGTGGGTTCGCGCCATGTTTTCGCCCACTAACTTTTAGCGTTTCGAAGGCAAAAGGACGAAACTCCAGAGCTGCCCTTATACAAGATAATTTTCTCCAGCCAAACTGGCGGCATATATATGTGTGTAGACTCATGTTCAAGCGCTGCACGGCGGTCATTCAGTGGATCCGACTAGACATTTTTACGTCGTGCTGGAACGACGGCTGAAAGGACCATCCACATGGGAGAACAAAGTTAGAATTGTTGTTTTAGTGCTCGGATGTTGCGACTTTCCGTGTTTTGATAAACCGCAAGTTTCTATTCGTAGTATCTCTAGTATCCGATCGAACATACTAATTGGTACCTAGGTGCAATACGTGTATGTCCTTTAACTTTTTGACGTGCCCTTCGTTAACGAACAACCTTATTTTGTAGGGAAGCGCATGAGCAGCGAGATACGGATACTCGGTTTGAATAGTTTGTTATAGAATATATTTGTTACTAAATTGCAGACACGCAGGTCGCCAGGCTCTAAATAAATATTTACCCCACTCGTATGTCTATTTTTTTTAGTTTATAGTTCCTACAGATGCTGACGCGCATTGTCGGAAGACTTTTAGAAAACCCCCGATAAATGAGCAATCTGCAATCAAATTGGTGACGGTGGTCCGGTCTTAGCAAGAGTTTTTTGGCCCACAGGACCCTTAACTTAAGCTCTAGGTAGTGCAAACCTGAAAAGGATTAGGCCAGCTGCTGCAGATGCTACAAGCCGGGTCCTTAAACAGAATATTACTAAGCATAGAGCCAGGTGCTCCCGGTATGCCACAAATGTGACAAGCCAGACTGCCTGGTCGCCATTGCAATGCTACGACAGCAAAATTCTATGTTTACGGGGTTGAGGGGCACCGTGCTACATAGTGTCCTACAGAAAGCAAGTTGAGCAGCGATGGAAAGCCCGAAAGGGCGTAAGATATCCAACTAAGATAATCACAAAGCAAAGGCAAAGAAGGCAAAGATAATCCAAGTAATTATAACTGGTGTAGGGCAGCGCATGATATGCTCGATGCGACAGCACGGAGATAGGCCACGAGTCTCTGCCTGATGTTTGAGCCAAGCCCTGCGATCACCAAGCGGAGGCAAAATAGGTATCTGACGCAGTGCCGGAGCCCGCAATCTGGTGAACGGGTTTCGAGTAGAACCTCGCAATTAGGGCGTGGGTACATGGTTGAAAGTTGACGAAGTAGCGGTTTTTATAGCTACTACTTCTCTGCCAGACGGTCTGTATCGACTTAACAATTGTATGCATGCAGAAAAGCTGCTCTCTTGCACCACCATAGGGGCCACCATTCTCCCAAATACGAGTCAAATGAAGAAACTGGAGCAGCCCGCAAGATGTGCATAAGGTTCAACAGGATTTACACAAGTACACGCAGCTGGCTAGCGCAAAAAAGCCGAGGGAAAGGATCTTACGAAAATAAAGGAAGGCTGAACAAAGCCCTAACTGACGGAGTACAAAGCTGCTTGATTGAGACTCCGAGGGCTCATCGCCAAAGGGCTGATAGACATGGCAAGGTGAGACGAATGGGGCTTGCCGTACAGGGTGGTTATGGCCAAGTTTCGGAAATAGCTCCCCCCTGGATGTACTGCGAGAGACTGTAACCGGCCTCTTTCCGGCACAGCCGTAGAGAGGAAACGAGGAGCTCTCAGTTGCCTCTCGGTGCCGAGTGCATGCCGCAGATAACGTTGCAGGAGGTCAAAAAGACTGGCAACGGTTGGATGGAGCCCATAGAAAGCGAGGCTACCGGTGAAAAGGTGGCCCAAGATTTTCCAAGACCTAGCTTACGGGGGGAGGACGGGACCCTAGGCCTACCTGGAAATTTGCCTAATTGACCTGCAACGGTTAAAGGATATTCGTGCTTCTAATTCTCCTGGATGTGAAGAATGGTTCCAACACAGTAAATTGGAAAGTAGCTATGGAAGTGATAAAAAGCAAGGGCAATCCTCCCATACTTTCGCCAAATGATTTCAGTCTACCTGATTGACAGAACTTTAGTTGCAGGGGGGCAGAAGTACGAAAAGCGCGGAATACGCCTATGGTGGGGTGGCTGGGAAAGAATAAAGATTGGCTTCGGCAACCGAATCGACGGCGCTATGCGCAGCCCCAATTAAAAAAGATACGGTATTGCGGAGGGCAAAACATAGGGATGCACTAAGCTCAAACCAACGAATGCTGGCAATCAGGGTAAGCCGGGCTTATCCGACGGTTCCGACTGAGGCTCTTTCGGTCCTAGCCAAGGTGCTGCGATAGGACCTCCTAGCGGCCAAAGAAAATAAAATATATCTAGATGGAGATCTGGATGTATTTGATTTTTTAAGGGCCAGAAAAACCACAATATCGGCCCGGCAAGAGGATTGGACGCAGGCAAGACTCAGTAAGACCACAGGGAGCTAGACCAAAAGGGTGATATCGGACCTCAGAAAGTGATACGACCGTCTCTTTCCTACTGGACGACTCATGTTTTTTTTTATTTCTAGAGCTACATGTCATGGACTAACGAGGCTATTATTAAGACCTGCGTACGGCGTGACTGTAAAGAGGCAGATAATGCGAAACATGTTGTGCCGATTGATACTCACACGAAAGCGAGGGACGCAGGAATTACTGTGAGGAGTCATTCTATCAGGAAGTTTGTACGAAGATAAGGAGAACAGCCGTGCCCTCATGACCTTCATGTAACCTCACAGGACGATTTACGAAGTAGTGGAATCCCCCCTTACCAGCCACAGATAAACATGTGGGATGATAAGCAGTGATAGGGAAGGGCAAAGGAGAACGCTAGAGCAGCCTCTCCTACGGCTTCGAAGTAATGCCAAAGTAATACCGAGCCTGAGGGTAGGGGGGACTCGGGTTTAGTGGGTTTGTGATTCCCACACTAGTCACGCAGGGTGCTAATGATGCAAGTCCATCGTGTATTTCCGATTTTTTTTCTATAAAAATGCTACTTTGAAGGATCCTCGGAGTTTTGATTCTTTTATGATCTTTGTAGCATTTCTGTGTGAGCTTTCACATTCGCCCACTCGAGGTTGTAGGTTAGTATTTATTATATACTAAAGTTGAAGCCGCCTTCTCCCATGTCCCACGAATTCGCCTGTTGTCGGCGTCGACGCAACTTACAGTGCTGTTTTATTGCGTTGTTGGCATACACCGTATCGCTCGATCCCCATCCAAGGTCATTTCTGCGTTCTGGTTGTTTCTTGATAGGCATCTTTGTAAGCCAACAGGAAAACAATATGGGAAATGATGTACTACCTCTTGCAGGCGGTACTTTTTATCTTTATACGGCGGTTTGCAGGGACATATGCCTCTTTGCGACTGAAATGTGGGATTCTAGTCTGTTGTATTTATTGTCAGTCGATTCTTTTAGCTTTACTTTGCCGATTCACTTAGATAAAACTGCGTGGTCGCGGGATTTTGCGAGCACGGCCAGGTCATCTGCACAGAATGCATATACTTTACATTTCGTAGAACTTCCGCCAGACTTGCCTGTTTCCTGTATTATAGGGTTCACCTGACGTAATGGTCCACCTGACGCAGTCGAAAGCAGATTTGGAATCAATAAATGCTGTATAGGTCGTTTCCCTGTTGAGCCTGTCATTCTTCTACGTGGGCCCATACAACTTTCAGAGCGTCTACAGTAGAGCGTTTCCGAAGAAGTCCGTATTGTTCGGTCGGCAGTTCATCGATTGTGCACTTGTAGAACCTCGCGTTGAGTGAAGTGAGCACTTTGTATATCACGCTAGTTAAGGAGATACCTCTATATGGTTCTTGGTTCGAAGCATTTCCATTGCCCTTATAGATAGGCTGTCGGCAGCTCTTTCTCCACTCATCTAGTTCTTTACGCTTACGTAGGCACGTTTGTAAAAATTCATTTTTGGGGAGCACAACATACTTATGTTGCCCTTTGACTAATATGACCATGTTCTCAGTGTTTATGCATATAATATGTTGCATGTCTTCCGTTTATGATAAAACCAGGGTTTTTGTAACTGTTGTTCCACTTCCATTTTAGGCCTGGCTGCTTGGGAAATTGCTCATCTAAGTTTACTCTCTGCGTTGGTAATATCACACGTATATTGCAATTACTCAAGGAAGGTTGCTGGTCTTCGGTTGTATTGTGGGGTCCAGGTCTTTATAAATAGTAGGTTTCTATGCAGTGCTTACGATGGACCTAAGATCGCGTATTGTTGCTTCCGCCTGGCGGGTTGCAGAACGCAGAACATTCACTGCACTGTTGCTATTCCAACAAATGTAGGCTAGATTAGAGAGGGTGTTCTCTATGTTTAATCCGGCCTCGGTTAATACCCACCATTGAGCCCGCCTGTCAGGTTGAAGTTAAGGTGTACTGCTATTATAATGTTCTTACGCAAACTCTAATAATAATGCGATAAATAACAGTCATAAAGTATTCCTCTGGTTTCACCGGCATGTATGGTGCACGCAGTAGAAGTAGAAGTGATCATCCCAACGGCGGAACAGGATCTGCCGTTTGACCTTAAGGCGGTTATCTGATTTGCACCGACAGCACTATAACACCATTAATTGTTGTGGTCACTGCATATTTGGCACCCGACGTTGAACATTTAACATGGGCTGTCATCTGTGCGGCGTTGTCGAAAACATGCTACTTTATAACTTTATGTTGTTGTTTATATATGACGGCACGTTAGCGCCCAAAAGTGCCACGGCTATTGATTTCCACGCTGGTCTCTCAGTCAGTCGTCATGGCCGGATGCAGTGGCTTTCTTTGGTCATGAGGTTTCAGTCGACATCATCGGCTCGTAGTAGTAGCTTGATGTGATGCAATAGATTAGCTAGTACGCTCTAAGTGCTTGCTGCCTCGTCTATTTCAGTCTCTCTTAATCAGTCTCGAGCAGGTAAGGCTGACCAATAGTACAAACGCAATTGTTTTGTTTTTGTTCACAAAGGGGAGCTCTACGCAAGCTCGTGGTGCTGATTCGAGGAGGTGGCGATCACGTACAAACGCGCGGCAGCCTCAAAGACGGCTGATGCTCAGTTAGTTGCACGTTTCAGTGAGCTGAGCTTGAAGAGTGAACAGATTTGGGCACTATGGAGAGACCATGAAAGACGCTGTAGTGTTCCGCATTGACGATCCTGCAAAAGTGCAGTAAGTTGAAAGCTTCGCGGCGTTTTGTACACGCAGCTTACACATGCTGTAACCAAATAGGTTAACGTTGTGATGCAGTTCTGTTGAAACCGTAGAAAAAGAAAGACAGTCAAATTGCGCGGGTTTACCAACAATGATCACTTACTATTTATTATTCACGTTTAGCCGCCCCTCATTGTATTAGCACCAGCCTACACTCACGCTCAACACGTTGCGTATATATATATATACATACATATATAGTTGTTTGGAGCTAGATCAAGCTAAGTGTGAGTTACATATCATCGGCACAGGTGCAGCTAAAATCTCTTAGCCCGGGCTAAGGAATCGCTGTGTGAAAGTTAATGCTAGAGGGAACAAGGGGGTGCAAAACAGCGCCGCGCATTCATTTTATACAGCCGGCGGCCTGCATCGAACAGCGTATGCTGGACGATGTTCTAACAGTAGTCATGACACGATATGATGATCATGGCGCGCAAATTCAGAGTTCGGCCCGCGGTCTCTCTATTGTCGGCTGGGCACTCTTTGAGGTCTATGTGACTCTGCGGCTTACTGCATAAAGGTGGTAGGCGTGAATCTGTCTGTGTGTTCGCCGTGGGGCGCGCCTCTCTTATGGCTGTCAGTAGCGGCCGCATATGCCGTCTGCTATCCGCCTTCAGTGAGTGGTCTTGCCACGCACCGTTAAGGCAGTTATTGGGCTTTCACCCAACAACGGTTTCCACTCTATTAGTTCATTCAGTAACTTTTCCTTGTCTGTACCTTAACTTGTTTGTTATATGTTTCCAAAAAATACCTGTACTTCAATTTTGTTTTATGATTCTAGTGCAGCGGATTCTAACGCAGTATGGTCTACACTATACATATGTTCCCATTCTAGAGAAGCTGAGCTCACATGTGTGCTTCTTGGCATCCTGCCAAGCCTGACCACCAGAATCTGACGAGCACGAGTCCAGCTTACCGGGGCGTCTCTCAGCGCCCCTCAGTTGCCCAAAAAGTTTGCTAAGTGTTTAGTGTAGCCGAGCTTTAGCATATCGCTTACGAAGCACTTAGTGCGTCTTCCAACAACCGATCTCAAGGAGCATTCTGGCCCACGTCAGGAAAACGTCTGTGAACGGTGTCCGATGAGTCCTTGCGACAGTGGCCTGTCGCGTCTGTTACTTCGTTCCGTTTCGATTGTAATGCTATTGTAACGGAGGTGACCATACGAGCTATGCATTTGAACCCTTGCTAGATAGAACATGGAACAACGCGTCCCCAACGGAGGATGGAACTCCAACCTAACAATGCAGTAGATTGGCTGCACATTGATTTGATTTATGATGTTGGTTATGATTTGCTGTTTAACGACAAGTGGATAAACATTCCTACATATATTATATATATATTAGGCGTTAGGTCGCTGACATCTGCCGGAGATGCATTTACAACATATTCTACATATGTCCAAGATTAACGGAAACGAATGCCGTTTCCGAGATTTAATCAACACGTGTAATGTAACCAACAATACCGAAAGGTGATGCAATAATAAATAATATACTATATATGGAAGAATATTCACACATGTAAACCTATATATATATATAAGTTAGAGTGTTTTTGATATGCATGTAGTGTCGCGGAAACAGGTTGGATCACGTTAGATATATTTCATCCTTACAATTACATATTATGTCTATTGTACGTTTTCAGCTTCAGTTGAAGCAAACTTTACATACACCCAGGAAATTCTCTCACCGAAAGTATGTGGAAAACTCACGGGTAAAAGCAAAGTAAAACTTATCTGCGGAATGATTGGATCATTTGACGTTAAATCACCAAAGTATAACGAGGTAACTAAGTTGTGTGTCTTATGGGAGTTTAATGTTCCCTCCAGTACAAACTAAATCATATTTGTTGACGATAACAGCAGCAATATTTGTATTGTTGTGGATATCATTGCAGTTCCTAATGATCGAGCCTGCTATTCGTTAGTTATATAAAATAAATCAATGGTATAATTCTATAAAAATGCATGCATTGTTAGAGAAAGAGAATTAGAAAAAAATGGTTTGTTTGAGCGGGTGTCGAAAGTGTCGTTCGTGCAGTATTTTTACTACCCGTTTTTTACCAGTATTAGTCACTATATGCAGAACCAAGAAGGACGATGTCTGCCGTGCTATGCCCACGCAGCAACCAATAGCGAAGGTCTTTTTGAAAGTGGAGGAAACACAAATATTATGAGATGTGAGGGGCTTATGTGAAAGCGCTAGTAGGAAAGTCAAGGATGCTGAAAGAAGGGAAAGCACAGCTACTGCTTTGTAGAACGATTGAGCTGCCGTTCCGGTTGCGATCTAGGCGTCCAAACCAACGCAGCCCCCACGCTGTGGTCTGCCTAGTTGTTATTGCGCTTTAATGATATTAAATGCCTATGTTTGCCAAAAACAAAGGTTGCGAAAGATGGTTTAAAACAATTGTACAATTTACGTCATAAAACCCTTTACTCTTGCTTAAAGTCAAATGATAGTAACCGTGGGCCCAGCTGGACTTCAGATGCCTTAATGAATTTTTCAATAACTTAAGGATAGTCCGAACTGTCTCTTCAACTCCTCAATGAACAAGAATGCTTTGTGTGGTTGGGAAGGGTGCTTGTGTGAACACCTAGCAGGCCTTCAGAAGTACCGGCTTCACTTGGCTCCTATTAGTTCATGTGAGCAACAGATAGTATACCCCAGTAAATCTGGATACCGTAGAATACCAATCGTGCCGTTTTTGTATTGAAGAAAGGTAGCAGCGACAAGCTCTGGGGCCTGTGTATCGATGTAGCTGCCAGTAGTGTTATCCGGAATCTTTCCTTGACGTGCACGCAGAACTCTTCTCTGCTAGACGTCAGGGTTCCCAAATAGATTGATACACGCAGAGAAACATAAGCTGACTCAGGTTGTCTTCTTTTGCGAACCCATTCGTATGATTCACCTTGACATGCTCCGTTATATCATCACAACTTACAACGATTTAAACTTAAGCGTATTTTTAACCTTTCGCAACAGGTTATGCCCAGTTGGGCCAGCATATCCGGCACAATCGTTTGTGACCCTGAGTCAAAAGCGTGCTATGTGCTTCGTCTAGGAGGCTAGTGCGCTTGTCATGGTTGTTATCTACTGGGGTGTTGCCGTTCCAACCCCTGTTGTTACTCAAATTTTCTTTGAGCGACGCGCATTAAAATAGGTGATAAACGATACCGCTGAGAGTCAGCGACCATGCTACCACAGGTTCTGTTGGGATACCTCAACATGTCTGCTAACGTTTCCCTCTGAGAGCCCCTAATATAAAAGGAGCACCCCTGATAGAAAAATGACATGTAAAGCTTATAATATATCCATCAATCCAATGATTTCCAAAAGTTTACGAAAACCGTGAGAATAGTGCCCCTTTTTCGACAGGATCTGTCAACAGATGTAAGCATGGTTATTGGTGACCTCCGGGCACGAAACTGCTGTTTATGCTGCTTGTCCATCAGTGTATGTTTGTGTCCAAGATACGAGGTTAGTCCACGCAAAATGAGGCACGCTAGCACTGTGTAGATGCTGCCTTTTGTTGCCATTCTTCTCCACGATGCGGGGTCGGTAGTGTCGCCTTTTCCTTGGCAATCAGAAACATAAGGAAATCCCTCCATGTCGCAAAAAAAGATCTTTTTTGGACATGCATTAAATGGAGCCATCCAACAAGGCGCGAGAAATATCGTTTTCTGAAGATGTTCATTTTGAAGATTAGCTAAACCAGGCGGCCTGTCTCAATTTGTTAGTAAGCAGTTTTCATAGCTTCTACAACTTCTTGTACGGTGAATTCGCGTTGAAGCTGCGAAGCACGTTGCTCGTCCTCCTCCGGGAGTATAGTGCAATACTCTGCTACAAGTTTTGAGGATGGTATCAAGTTGTCCGGTCAATATTTCCCTAAAGTATTCGTGCAATCATTCTGTGTTAACCGGTGGACGTTGCTTGCCAGGGTATGGCATACATGTACGGTTGTTTATGGGATATTTGGAAGAAGCGTTGTTCCTCGCGTAGCGCGTGGCTGGGAGCGCATTTCGAGCTTTCAATTTTGTTTCGCGTACTTTGATGTCCACCAAGATCTTCGTTTACTTATATTGGGCAGTATTGTGTGTAGGTATAGGAAAAATCGTTTCAAATCGGCTATACTCTTCGACATTTGGTAGAAGAGTATGTCGGGTGACTCCGGACACGCAATTCTGCTCGAAATCTAAGCCAAATAGGACTGTACAGTATGAAAGGAAACGTTTCTTTTATGGATCATCATTTGAACTACTGTCTGAACTACTGTCCGCATCTGCGGGTACATGGCGAGTAATGTTTCATGAGTTTTCCTGAGTTGATGAGCTTTGCCCAAGAAGCAAATACGTCTTCGGGGCATGTTGGTTGGGATTTCATCGAGGGCCGAGGTATTTATGTATGCTACTATTGCTTATGATCATTGCTGTGTCGTTGGCCACGCTGAATCGAATAAGTTATCACTTTTTTTCAATAAAGCCTTACTAGCTCGTAGCGTAGGCAGCATTACGTTTTAGAAATAGATGCACCTGGGTAATTTCTGAGTAACATCGGCTGTCCCATCCGGTGTGGGAGAACGAATATACATTGATTTATGTTTGCATAACAGACACGCTACCGACGACTGATATGAATTACTCAAATCACAAGACAGTTAAACGCATAGAAATAAGAAAGCTGAAAGGAAGCTGAAGACGACAAATCTGCGACGCTTTTCAGAAAAGTTTATTTCTGAACTAAACGCAGCCGTCATATCAACTGTCAATCATGTCAATGATGTCACTGGTCGCCGTCGCAGTGAATCTTGTCTAACATCTGACATAAAGAAGTACCTCAAGCGTTTAAAGCTACTTGTTTGATGAAAGGTTACCAATTGAATAACATTTCTGATAAACTCCACACCTCTTACGCATATAAAAATGTTAAACTTCGTAGGCATAGTCAGTTGTTATGGGGCTAAGCATACCTATGTGCCTTAAATCTCAATGTGGCAAGAATGACACGTGGGCTCGATGAACGTCAAGGAAGTAATACTCATATGTGTAAAGGACAACACGGTGTTTCTTGCGCATCTATCTCAATGTTACAGTAACATTATATTGGTATTATATATTTCATTACCACGAATATGAATTCGATTACTGCTAGAACTATTATCACTAGTTATTTTTATTGTGTACGTTTATGTAGTCTGTATCTCTTGGTCAGCGTTGAGTGATGTATCAGAAGTTATTGGCCATGGGTACTGAATATATGCTGATAGACGCGTGATATATGTATGAAAACTCAACAGACTCTTCGTGCGTTAACTTTGTGTTTTATTTCTGATCTAGGAGATCTTTGAAGAACGTTATGAGAGACACCTTATGGTGGTACGAAAATTGAAGGGGCAACAACCACGATATTACTTCATTGGCGTTGACTCTCATTGGGTCCTGCGTAAACCTCAGAGCCACATTTATGCTTATATATCCCTATTTCCTTTTCTTAAAGCTATAAGAGAATATGCGATGGATCCGGTTAATAATTAATGCCGGTATCTGATAGATAATACGCGCGATATTAATTTGTACATCATTTTTGTGTTACCGACCCATAATACGACGTACACACCAAAATTACTCAGCATCTGGGTAGAGATCAGTTCAGAGAAGCCAGCACTTATCTGGCAAAATGTGCAGTCAATTTTATGATGACAAAACATTGACGAAGACCGTGTGGAATTGCAAATCCAATTTAATGATACGAAACGTTTAGGGAAATTTTCTAATCGGACACACATTATGCGCACATGTTAGCCGAGTGTTTAGTATCGCCAATGCACGTATAGACACAAAATGTCACATTAAAGCATCAGATAATAAAGTATACCAAGTATGTCATAACAGCGAAATCGTTCGTCACTTTATCATCTTAAACTGGAATATTACCTTTTAGGGAGTCTATCAAAATGTTCGTTTAACATTTGGAAGCCCTTAAGGAGGCTTACTGCTTCGACGCGCATTTGCATTCAGTTGAATTCAAACAATTTATTTTTCAAAAAACATTATCAGTACAGAACATCCGTGTTTCGTACATCGTACTTTATAGTCGTCTTCTCGATGATCTGGCCAATTGTCCGTGTTATGGCCATATCCTCCCGTCCCCACAAGCCTGGCGTCTCAAATATGAATGGGCAGATGGTGCGCCCTTTCACTAAGCTTCGTAATATCGAGTCTTCTCTCACTCTTTGCTTTGAGCGCCACGTCTTTGTTGTTACGACCCCATAGAGAGCGGGATGCTTGGATCACTAGTGTAGTTCGTAAAATAATGAATGGCATCTCTATTCTCATAGGTGCGAACTCTCTTAAAACAAAGAAGCAAATTATCGAGGTCGATAGATACACTAAATATATCGAGGTCGGAGTTGCACTTCGACACTCAGTTAAAGCGTCCCTGCGAGAGGCGTTTTATATTTCCACAAATGAAGCGATTACAGATACTGGCGGAAAAGTAAAGAGTGGAGGGCACTCGTGACCAAAACACAAAGTGCAGGTGGTGTCGTGGCGAAAGATCTAGAGACCAAAACCCAGCCAAAAACAGCAACATCAACTCACATTCTTTTCAGTGGAATTGCCAACATATGAAATCAACGTTAGAACAGACGCACTCAAGAGCACATTCGCGTTCCGTAGTATGCGGGTGGTTTTCACATCCAAGGAGCCGCCTCACGTAAGCTCCATAAGAAAAGTCTACGATACATATATTTGCCACAAACGCCAAACACGATATCATCAGATACAAAGGTACGTACGTGGTTAAGCACTCAGGCCCTTGGTACTCTATACGACACCTTTCTGTTGCAGTGTCGCTTACGGCACATCATCAGGCCGTAAGCCTGTGTGGCGTTCCAGCGGTAATAAAGAAAGAGTCATAAAAAAGACGACAACCCGCTTACTGGAGCTCTCGCCAGAGGTTCTCCCTGCCCCTAATCTTCTAAACGTCAAAGTATATGCAACTTGCAAATCAAAATGTTCTACTGCACAGCGTGCGTTTCCAGCTAAGTAAACCGCGCTAAAACTAGTTGGTGTACGAGAGACAAATGCAGATCACTGAAACATTGTATGATTCAGAGATCATTCGGACGTATATCCTGGCAAAAGGTCGTCCGGAAATGACCTTCCTGTATACGAATGCTAGTCGGCTCTATAAAAAAAAGAGCGGTGTGGGAAGCTGAACTGGAGTAAGAGATAAAAGCACAAAACGAGTTTTTCAGAGACTCCCAGCTTCATCCACATAAATGGCTGCGTTCCGACTCCCGTCTCCCAACAGCCCGTCCCGTAGTATCACCTGAAAGGCTGGATAGTAATTTTCGGACAGATGTTTGCCAGCTCATCATTGATTTACAGTTGAACTCCGATGTATGTCTCCATTTGGGGCCAAAGGACAACCGAAGCTCGACAAAAGCTGATTGTGGATGTGGTAATAAATGCGCCGTCAGGAGAAGCTGTGGGTCCAGAGCTCGTTCAGAATAATCATCTGCAACATGCGATTGTTCGGGCTCGTTGCCTAGCTCCTCTCGTCTATGAAATCACGATGACGTCGTACTTGACCGAAGAATGGAAAATCAGCCTCTTAAGTGTGATACCGAAGGGCAAAGGGGATCCCTTGAAGCCTTTGTCGTAACGTGACATAGCAAAGAAAAGCGTTATTTACAAAATACAATCTGGATCGATAGCGCGTCGACTAGGAGATTTTTGCGATTAAATAGGCCGAGTGCTCTCCAGAGCAGCAGCAGCAGCAGCACGGTTCTAGGCGACGATGGCGGCTTGCCCTGTTCTTCTTAATAGCATTCAAATGGCCCTCCGAGTCAAACGTAGCTTTCTCTTTGCTATTTTCGTAGACTAAGGCGATTTTTGATACGGCGTCAAGAACAATCATCCTAGAGAAATTTGCACTATGGTGTGTCCCATCGATGATACTATAGTTATGATAAGCTATGCTGCAGGAGGGGTCAGATCAGCCTACAGGAGTCGCACAAGATAGTAATAATCTTAGCCCGCCATTATGCTTACTATTGGTGAGCGATCTGCCAAACCAAATCCAGCGTCGACACTCGCAAGTTAGTACACTTATGTACGCTGATGACCTTGTCCCCTACTCCCGGAGTCTATTTCACCTGCAGCAATCGCTTGCTTTACTACAAACGTTTGTTGACTTTAACGCTCTAGTAATAAATGTATTAAAAACTAAAGCGACGAAGTTTCGCCGCGGAGGTTTGCCAAAAGATATGAATTACGATTGGGCTCAGCACCATAGATTTTGTTCAGCATTTTTCATATCATGGCGTAGCTTTTCAACGCAGGGTTTACGTTTTACTAATGATATCGAGGTAAAAGCTCGCAAGGGCATTCTATCATTTTATAATATTCCAGAACCTCATAGGTTGCCGCTGGGCATCGCTCTAAACCGTTTAAGTTTAAAGATTGCACCGAGCGCTGCTTACGGGATTCAGGTCATATGGCCCCACCTATCGAAAGCGAATCTGGAAGTACTTGGCAAAATCAAAACAGTCTATTCAAACACACGCTCCTTACCCAACACCTATGTTTCATACATCCACACAATGGTATTGATATATTAATCGAGAAATAACAACAGAAATAATAAAATTGCTTACTAGTATTAATATATTAAGGTATCACAATTACTGATATACTAATCATATGTTATTTACAATGTTGCCTGTAATAATATTAATTGTGTGCCGGTGACCACTAATAATAAGTATAACCAGCATACTCTGGCATATCCACCTATGATGTCATATTGTCTAGAATAAATTAGGTAATTTACATTATTAAGCATATTTTCGAGAGCGTTTCATAGTTTGACCATGGCTATAGCAGGTAATTTAAGTTTATGGTTGCGGTACGTTTTCTCGATTTTAAAAAGTGGAATGCTATTATTTATTTTGGTGTTGGATAAATAGAAAATGATAAATCCTGAGGTAAAATATCTTAAAAAATTCTACGCAAGAATAACTCACATTGGTAAATCAGTATGATATGTTAAGTAACTTGTAGATCGCATAAAGGTGATATACACTTTCGTTCCATCTACAGCTAAAAATGGCTCGTAGAGCATTATTCTGTTGTATCTCGATTATAGTTGTTATAATTACACACCCTTTAGCAGGGGGGCTTTATTAGAACAGATCAACTTGTTTGTACGTAGTTCGCATTCCTGGTACTGCGCCAGGCAAACATTTTGTTAACAATTTCTTTCCGGGCAACAGTTTTAGCATGTATGTTGATCCCGGCTCTTGTGTTCGTCAAAATAGAATCAAAGAATATGTTCGCTCGATCTGGGAACTAACAAATAGAGACGAACGTAGCCTTATTAATATCATCTAGAACAACACAAATATCATCACAATTTATATCACAAGTCCTCACATTACAACGAAAAGCAACACGTTTTAAAAACTTCTTCTGCAGTTTCCTTAACAAATTTCTATCACGTTTCAATCCTAGATTCCATACTGGAGAGGCATATACAATCACAGGTAGGACATATTGCTTATAAAGTTTGACATACAGATTAGGGTCTTTCAAGACAAAGGATCGCAATATCCAGTGCATTCTCCGACTAGCTGACGCAGCTACCTCTAGAACATGCGGTGTGTAGCTCAGCGTATTACTTGTCAGAACTCCTAAGTCTTTTATCGATGGCTTTGCCGCTAGCTGTTTAGTACCTAATGTGTAGTTATGTACAGGATTGTTGCTGCCGAAGTGCAGAACTGCGCACTTATTTACAGAGAGCTTTAGGTCTAATCCTTTACACCAATCCATAAATTTATCGAGTGTTTCTTGAAGAATATTCATGTTCGTTTCATTTTCTACAGATATATACATTTTTACATCATCCGCGTAAATTTTCACTCTCACTCCTTCAGATATAATATACTTTAACGAGTCAGTATATAATATGTACATAAGAGGTCCAAGAATTATTCCCTGTGGACAACCGGACGTGACCTCAGCCGTTGACGACAGACAATCATTTACCCTCACTCTGAAGGTCCTATGTTCAAGGAAAGCCCTGATCCAGTTTGTGAGTTTCTGTCCAACACCGTACCGCGGGAGAATGTTTAGAAGCTTCGAGTGTGTAGTGGTTTCAAATGCAGACTTAAGGTCGAAGTATACACAGTCAAAGGGCTTGCTATCATTAGTTAAAAGAGCCTAATCATTTTGCGTTTCCAGCAGTTGTAGGACAGTAGAATGGCCTGGTCGATATGCGAATTGCTCCCTAGAAATTAGACATTGTGAATTCGCATTTCTATAGATCGCATCGGCCAACTCCTTTTCAAATAGCTTGCACGTTATTATTGGGGTTAATATATATATATATATATATATATATATATATATATATATATTTATATATAATATTTTATTTATATAATCATTTTGCGTTTCCAGCAGTTGTAGGACAGTAGAATGGCCTGGTCGATATGCGAATTGCTCCCTAGAAATTAGACATTGTGAATTCGCATTTCTATAGATCGCATCGGCCAACTCCTTTTCAAATAGCTTGCACGTTATTATTGGGGTTAATATATATATATATATATATATATATATATATATATATATATATATATATATATGTGTATATATATATATAAAGAATGCGACCAGAAAGGTAAACCATCTTGTATATACACTAATTAGAAAATAAATAAATATGAATAATTGTAAATAAATCGTTTCTTCTCTGCTATATATATATATATATATATATATATATAGCCCGTGATAAAAATACAGCCACCTATGTTTGCCACATTACACACATTTATTATATCTAATCGTGTAAAGACTACATTGATACATGCTCATAGAGTAACAGCACCAAATTTCATAGACATTTGGGGTCTCGGGTTTCTTTAAAACACCAAATTTCTACATTTTACACAGCTAAGTTTCAATGCTGTCCGTCTACAACGAACAATAAAAACACGGATTTTTAAACCATATTTACACTTGCGGACAGTTTACAGACCAACGTGTCAGGATTGATCAGGAATGCCCAGTAAACATCGGTAGTTCAATAACATCCAAAAACACGACCGTCAAAAACCCGTAATAAATAAAAGGAATTTGACACAGCTACTCCGCGAAAAAATTATACAGCCACTAGCTAGGTGCATGTCATAGCGAGTGAATTGAGCGGAATAACGACGTTTGGGCTCAGGATAGAGACAAAGGCAGCAACTATACTTAATACTCAGTGAATTTCTCGTTATGTCGATGATTTAAGACATATGGTTTGGTATAGCGTTGAACAATTTCGGATGACGTCTTATGCGAGCTCGCCCTAAGCCTTCACAAGGTTCTACCTGGTGGTTCAAAAACTGTATTTCGTCTGTGTAAACCTTTCGGGTTCCACACATTCTTGATGATATTAAGATCAGGTGAGACTGTAGGCCAGCGTAGGACCTCGTTGGCGTCGCGTTGTTAAAAACGTTGCTAAAAACACAATCGACGACGTTGTATGATACCCGACAGCGGCCGAGATAACCACTGAACTGCCACCTGAGTGAAGTTTTGACTAAATTCATTCTTCCTTGCGCAAATCGTGGAAATAATAGGTAAATCCATTCGGACCAACAAAGTTTTTTTCATCCGAAAAGAGCATTCTGTGCCACTTAGTGATACATGGTATCGTATCGTAGGCACTCGGTGGTCGTCCACGATATCGTATCGTAGGCGCTCAGTGGTTCATGACATCGTATCATGGGCGAAGTCAGGACGAGCTTTCAACGGTCAGTGGTCAATCGTGGTTTTCTCTAGTGTTTTTCTTCGTGAGTTAATGTGTCTTCCTGAGGAGGTTTTGCACATTTCGCACGTTCGCTTGCACACAGTCGGAAAGCCAGTTAAAAGTCGGAATGACATTATCTAGAGAGAGAAAGTAGTGTTCTTACTGGTTGTTCGCAGGGTACTGTACTAGGAAGTCTCTTGTTTATGTTTTTTTATCGATCGATCGATCAAACACATCCTACCCAAGTCGGTTAAGTATGTAATATACGCTGATGATATCAAGCTTTACTTGCCTGTTCGAGATGATAATGATGCGAACGTGCTTCAATGTGTACTAAACGACTTTATTGTGTGGTCGTCGAAGATAAGTCTAAGAGTATCCGCCCACAAGTGTGGATTACTGCATCTCGGTAGTAGAAATATCAAGCATAACTACTTGTTGGACGGCATAGTTCTGACTAAAATTGAGTATGCAAAATACCTTGGTATGCGTTTCACGACGTCCTTGACATTCACTGAACAGGGTACACATGTTGCCGCAAAATGCTAACTTTTGTGCAACCGGATACTCCGGGCGATTGTAGTAAGAAGTGCATCTGCCTATTTAAAACTGTACAAATCACATGTTGTGCCACTATTAATGAATGAATGCCAGGTGTGGAACCCATCAAGACTTGATGGTCTTAATTGCAGCATCGGTGCCCTCTTGGATTACTAGAAAGAATGCAGCGTCGCTTTCTAAGAAGGGTGATAAAGCCGTGTCGGATGGAAAGGCACGCCATCGAGCTTAAATCTGTGACCGAGCTGTTTAAAGAAGCTGACATGAGACAACTGCGCCGCTTGATTAAGAACGAGGACCTGCTTGACGTAATGTTTGAGGCACAAGCTACGTCGAGTCAACCAGGGTTTGTCATTAGGCCTCCAACCCAGACTACCAACGCTAAAGTGTCGCACCTGTATCTATGGAAGATTTGTAAAGCTGTTGAACGGATGAGAACTAAAATGATTATGGAGCGAGTTTGTGCAATCGAAATAATTTGTGTCCATGTTGCAAATAAACTGTGTGCAATTAAAATAATTTGTGAACATGTTGTTAATGGTATTATATCCCCTTTTATGATCAATAAAAGAGGTGGCTTTATTTCCGTCGTCTCGGATAGCTGTTGAAGTTTCGTGTCCGCAGTCGGTTGGTGCCAAGAATGCCTACTAACGGCATTAGGTTCCGCACCAGCAGAACCCGCCAAAGATTCACATGCCCCCAAAGTCCGCAGAAGCGCAATAGTACCAGGCGGGAAAAATGGAGGGACCGTGTGCGCAGCTCCGACGTGGGCCCTAAGTCCACCTTCGCCCCCGGGGGTCGCTAGCAGACTCTTCGCATCGCTCTGAGGGCGGTAATGCACTTAGAAGATGGGGACACCTGGCCTCTGGAAATTACAAGAGGCCTAATAGAGCACTGAGGTTTTCGAGCGTGTGGATCGAGAGGATTGAGTTTGTGTTCTTTCGCCTCTTTGTTTGCTGCGTAGCTCATCGATCTGCTACGCTGCTTCCAGCCTGGAAGTACGCAGGGATGTGTTGGGGCGGGTAGCGTTCTTAGATACTTTAGGTAGCGCCACCATAAGATTCTCTACAAAGTTCTTGGTCTAAATTTCTGTGTTCCTTGCATTACATAGGTTTGTTGTCAACTTGATGTGCTTTTTGAGAGCGTTGTATCCTATAAGAAACAGTGACAGGTGCCCTCTATGGAGTCGTGGGCCCCATTAGGGAATACGTCAGCATATCGTTTCTTAGAGTAGGCGCAATGCATATAGAGTTGGGGTCGCATCGCCTTGCTCCTTTATGTCGGGTGCGTTTTTAGGCCTGGGCTCTCCAACATGTAGGCTCTCGGGCCCTTCGAAGTCCGGCATCTCCCTAGTCTTCGAAATCGGGGAAGCAGCAGACCAAAACACAACTCTGATCCCCGGGGGTCAAAACCTACAGTCTACACCCAACTCTTGCAAGCCTACAGTCTACACCCAACCCTTGCAACTTTATAAGCAAGTTGCAGTGAGACCACCTTACGTGGCTGACACGTCACCTGTACGTAACCGCACCCGAAGTGCACATCCACTACACGTCGCTCGCACATCACCCGTATTTCACTTGTGCGTTTTCTCTCAGATCTTCTTTTGGAGGACGCGGTTCCAACTCACCCACAGCGCCACTCTGGCGCCCAAATCACGAACTACGATTGGTCGTTGCAACGTTAGGCAGCACAGAGGACGGATGCGTCTTCGCGTCGACCCGGCAGCACACACATCGTCAAAGGGTAGGGTCATTTTCCAAAACCAAACGCCAAAAGTCTAGTAGATCAGCGGCATAGAGAGCAGACGTCCGTTCTCAACACGACTTGGAGTGTATCAAACGCGGCACTTCTCTGGCAGAGTTGATCCTTGCTTTAAAAGCACTAGCAACCAATGTCATGAAGGTCAAGGCTGTAAAATTCACAAGAGAAGTTGGTTGCTAGAAACGTTATACGTTGCGGCGGCCAACCCTTGGAGTTTGTCAACTCTTTCCTGTACTTGCGGCTTTAACTTTACTATGCTGGGACCTAGCCTCGCTCTCTATATGGAGACGTAGGCGACTGTCCGTCTTGACGGCAATAACACTTTTGCATCTCAAGATTGTTCCAAGGCTAATGTACGGTCTAGACAAAGTTTTGCAACACCTCACTCGGGCAAACTTTGGTTAGCTCCAAAGTCACTATATACATGAAGCGAGTATTTTGCTTGTAAATGCAGGTAAGGATCCGCTTTGTATGCATACTATCAGGCTGTACATGAGCTGTTGAGATAATCTGATTGAAATCAAGTCGAACCAGTCCAACAGGAAGTTGGAGACCTGGATATTTTCAGTGCCTCTCATCTCTGATCTGGTCTGCGCGCGCCATGGCTACGTCCATATCAGATACATAGTTCATGGCTATCATCACCTGGTCAGTTCGAATACCTTCACAGGAGGACACAGAGTTCACCTTTCGACTGTATTCTCAATCGTGTATAAATTATTATGCGTCTGCCTACCTGCCTGGCTCTTACGAAGGGATCTCCGCAATTCTCTCGGATGACATACCGGAACAGCTGACTACAATTTACGTATCAGTGTTGTATGCAGACTCAATACGAGCGAAATACATGTGATCGTGTTTAAGGTAATGCGGTGGTTTAAATCAAAGACAGCAACGTATATACCAAGGTTACGTGTACGTGTCGATAAGACAACTTATTGATTCTATCATTGAGGTCTAGTACGCTTTGGTTCAGCTTGACAAAGATGACAGGTGGAAGCAGCGCTTCATTCTTACCAAGCAATGCCGTTGATTGCCGATTGTATAGCAGTATGGGAATCATTTAAGTGGACGGAATAATACAGTTTCAGAGAATTAGCAAACGGTTTACCATTAAGAAGTTCTTGAAACGCCTAACTCCATTCGTCTTAAGGGCGTCATACGATTTGGAGCTTTGCGAAGCACTAGTCCGGTAGTCTTCGGCGTTAGATTTTAAGCTTTTCTTGCAAATAGGCATAATAAAACCGAGTCCACTTGAGTGAGGTATACCACCGTTTCTGTCTTCTTCTTTCACGTCGTCCTTTAAAAATCGGCAATAGTGTTAGCGACCGATTATTTGTATTTATTATATTGTTGCATAGCTGTATTGTTCTGTCATAATTTCAATAATAAACAAAAACTTGAATTAAATTCTACAAATCTTAGAAAATGTCGCTTCAAATGAACCACTCTTTGCCCGAAGTCTTGATTCCTAAGACCTCGCCGGCTACCTAGTACGTGTTGGCTCTGTTTTTTATCTGAACTAAACCTGACGTCAATAAAAATGAAACTTTAAAAATTAAAATCTGACTGCAAATTTGGTACCGCGATTGTTGACTATTAATCAAAATTTCACACAGACCTAGAAAAGTATTTTGCGGGAGTATTTTTTAGAGCGCGGTTCATGAGGTGGTTTTTGAGCCTACTTCAACACATCCTAAGCGTCTGGTAAATGTCTGCCAAGGATCCGGATTGCTGATCTATTCGCCTTATAAACCCGATGTGGGTGCTTAATAGCTCTTCTTATTCCAAACCTCAAGGTCTGGCTCGAGAAAGATAAATATTCGTTTGATAAGTGCGACTCTTGCCATAGTAGATGCACATTTTAGAATATTTAAAGACTATTCACTTTCCTTAGGAGATTAAAGAGTTGAAGCATACACCAGAACACACAGGCAGCAAATTTGCAAATCCCAAAGTTAGTATATATATATATATATACATAGCATATAAGAGAATGGTGCACCCAGTCTCAAGTGCGACGACTAGAAGGACGGCGGACACCAAACTTCATGCTTTAAATAGACAGCAAACATTATGTGCTGACAGAAAGCACGCGTGGGTTCATAAGCGCAAGCGTGTTTTGTTGGCATTTGACGCTCACGATATTTACGCGTGCGTTCGTCGTGACAGAACGAAAGCAGGACGAAGCGCTCCTCTCACTCTCTCTCTCTGTAGCCGCTTGCTAAAAATCACTAGAAAGATTAGTATAGCGCGCGTCACCAAAGCGAACAGATCACCCACCTGAACAATAGCTACGGAGCAAATTCATTCGTCATGCGGCAGCTACTAGTTCTAGCCGCAGCACTGCCTCTGCTGGTGCCGGCACGGGAACCCCTTCCAAATTGGCAGCCCCTATTTCCAAGCTTACTCCGTAAGTTTTTCAAAGTTTAAAAAAGCTTTTCTCTTCTTCTTCTTCTTTTTAATCTTCTTATGTTTTCGTACCTCCATATGGAGTAAGTTCTAGTTTTCGTCTTGTGTCGAACTACTCTGCCTGAGCACTTTGGACAGGACGCAGAGAGCAGATTTTTTCTTCACAAAAACGCGATTTGTTGGCATTCTGCGAGAGAACTGTAAAACTTAAACATACTGTATACATTGTACATTGTGAGGTAACCAAAGTGTTTACTAGAATGCTGAAAAAAATTAACTGTAGAATGTGCCTGAACTAGAAATTCCCTACATATAACTGCATATATGAATAAACAGCCAAAATGTCGACAACATATATAGAAAGAGAGAGAGAGAGAGAGCAAGCGAGAGAGAGAGAAAGAGAGATCTCGGAAGTCATTAAAAACGAGTTTTTTACGACCAGCAAGCCGATTGCCTAATTCAGCTTTAGGTTAAATTATAGTCTATTTGGTAATACTGTTTTGTCATCTTACATTTTAAACCATACGGCGTGTGAGCATAACTAAATTCAAGCCTGACTATTGCACTTGTTTGCTTGACGTACATTTCACATTAAACTTTTCAGTATACGTAGGAGGCACAAAATCTCTCTAATTCGCAGTAGAAACTCAGGTACATTGCAGTTGTGAAATTAGGCGCTTTAACGGTTAAGATTTGTTACGTGTACGGCGTTGCCACGCCAAGCTTTCTTTTTCTCTCCTGCTACATCATCCATTCGTTTCTGATCACTGGGTTCAGTATTTAATATCGACCATTATTTCATTAACATTTTGCATTAAATACTGGACCATCTTGAGTAGAAAATCAACGACATATAACAGAAATAAATTGTGGTACGAGTAAATACTAGGATAGAACGTCCTCACAACCGGGCTATTCGTTCAATGATAGCATAAAGGGACACTCTGCAGCATGATATCTAGTGCAGATTTCTCTACACCAGTTACAAAGACGGTTGTCATATTAATTTACATAGGGTGTAGTGGAAACTATGCGCAGTGTGTTGTGCTATCACTTATCTGTTAGAACGGTCCCATCCCTCCCACTCCGTCCAGGTGTTGAAAAATTCCGGATATATGTAGTTCGGCCATTTTTACTCCTTGACGTGTGGAGTCCATTTTAAAATTGCTGCTTGATTTTGTGAATTCTGGTTTCTCATATCAAGTCAACTCCGTAAGTGGAGACAGGAGCGACTTTCAGCGAGCGGTAGGCGCTGAGAGCTTTTACTAGACGTTGCCGCTACCAGAGCCTTCCTGCGTCTTTCCATAATGAGCCTTGAGAACCCTGCCCCGTTGTGCGGCAGTATTAGCTTCAAGTAGGGGAAATTGTTGACGTAGGCCAGAAGGCAACGTTCAATATGATGAGTATCATCCCGCAAAATTCTGCGACCATTTCTAAACTTAAGCGCTTCCGTTTTAGCAAGGTGAACTCCCCATGCGTGTAGCTAAGACGTCTGCGTACAGTAACTCCTTGACGAGATCTCTTAATCTGCGTAATTGTTTCGAAAAATCTCTCAGGATATGTACGAAGATGGGGAACGAAATTAGGCTGCTCCACTGAGCGAGCCCGAGCGAGTCCTCTGCGAAAACGCTGGTAATTCCAAGACACCATCGTCGATGGTCACACGGCTCTCTTGTAATTGGATTGTGCGTTCGAGGTTAAGGATTTTCGAAGGAACGCTGGTCTGTCAGAATATTGAGCACACGACTAGGGGAAGCGTTGTCAAAAGCAGCTTTGAAGTCGATGAAAACTGCGTGCAAGAATCATCCTTGACTAGAGCGGGTCTCCTTAACATCCTGTAAGAAAATCCCACACGATGTTGCGGTTGAGCGACCCTTTCGAAATCTGTGTTGTTCATCAGACTAGGGGTCTGACGGCGGGTTGCAGTTCCGACAAGAGGCAAAGGGCATCCTGGAATGCATAGGCAGTGTGACCATTGGGATTGAACCACGGACGGTGTTTTCTTGTCCTGTGTTGGCGAACTGAGGATTGAAGGATCAAGTCAAGACGAAACAACATTTAACTGAGCATCAAGACTTCTTGCTCAAAGTGACTCACAACATGTATCCATGCAATACAGCATTCCAGAATGTACGTTCACTCTTGGTCGCCGTAAATATTATTAGCTTTCCCGGCAGTACCGCATACGAGTTTTGTCTAACCTTCAATCTGAAATACATTAGAACCATTTCAGTAGAGCAGCATGGCTTCTGAGCTTACAGAAGTATACGCACAGTTCATCGCGGCGTCCTTTAGCAGGCCGAAAAGGCGGCGGTGCAAAGGAAATGCCTCTAAGCCGTCTCCGTAGATTAAAGGCTGCTTTCGACCTAGGAACAAGTGTTGGTGCTAAAGCGCCTAGTCTTATCTCTTAGATCTTTCTGTGTAGTAAAATTTTCACGTTTGAGAGTCGTCGCTGATCTACGGCCGGTGGTCTGTACATTAATGCAAACAGTTAAGTCTTGTAGTAGGAGGGGAGGGGCGTTCTTCCACCGATAAGCTCAGTTTCGACGGCGGGGTATTGACGTAGTATGTAAATAGGCTTACACATGCCAGGCAACTTTTCCTTCCTAAAGTTAAGATGGTAGTAGACACCATAATGATCATGCCGCATGCCGTGTATGATGCATTGAAGCAATATGGCACAAGTTGACGCTGGTCAGTTTAGCCACACTTGACACAGTAGCGTTTTTGAAACGCATACTTGGGTTTTTCATATTTCCCCACGAAATCGGCTTGTGAATCTTCTGACAAACGCCCGGCCCCACGCGATAGCCCTAACCGCCTTCAAGAAGGGTCGGACCCTGGTCTGGAACGTGACTGACGCCCTAGTGTCTGACAGTACAGCGCTCTACAGCAATTTGCTGTCACGTTGCCGCTGCAAAGTGCTAGACTACTATTCACGCTACGATATGCACGTAGGATAGAATTGAAAGTATATCTAAGGGGAAGTTTGGATAGCTTCTGGGCGCTCCACAATTCTATCATTCAGGTCACGGTGCAACCCATGTAGACTAGATGCGTTGCTCCTGGCGAAGGCGGACATGTGCAGAAAATATGAATTTTGCCCATAAAGTGTTGTTCCTTTGCGTTCGAAACGTTTGGCGGGCCGCCACACGACGAGGAGCATTATAAAAACCTGCGAAGGGCTAAGACTACCCGCAGATCACGACGGACGGTCGGGAGAGCCATAAGATACCTTTGCGCAATACAGCGCGGAGATACGGCACCTATAAAAATTGACTGTGTCTCATGATGAGGTGAGACGCGTCAGGGCTACACAACAGGTGCAACAGGCGTGCAATTGTTAGTGTACTAGTCTAATTAGAAAACAAACAGGTGTATGTATATTTATACATACATCTGTTTGTATGAAATCAATAAAAAAAATAATAAACATACTCCCTCATATGACAGAAACTATTCTGGTGACGCCATCTCGTGTTCCCCATATTTTCATATAGTATTATTAAAAATATCTCAACAATCGGTGCTTAACGTATCGTGCTAATCACTGTGTGTCCCTAGCGCGTATGGTAACCGCATCTTAGTGTGCATATCTTCGATGCGTACATGACAACATACTTCTTAGGTACGGTCTTCTACCAACTTCACGAAAGGCTATAGAGCTGCTCCTTCTGGAATAGCCAAGAATTTCTGAGAGGCGCTGGCTAAACTGTCCACCTCCCCCACTACCTGTAAAGGTATCCTCGTATCGACATTTGTGCTTGCTGAGCATAGCTACATTTAACTTCACTGGTATTTTGCATGAAAATATGTAGTATATTATTCGTGAGATTGCATACAAAAATGTAGTATACATTTTTTTATATGTTCGTTCACTACCGCCAAAAGTGCTACCAATTCTAAATTAATCTAGCCAGTACAGAGAGTAGTGGCGAGCCGTCTCGACGCAGAGCAACCGGGGAAATGCGACGGATGCCAAAGCAGCTGTATTACCAGCCGGACAAAGCAGCTGTTATGACCAGCCGAAAAATAGTGTGAAAAGTTCATTACTGGCATTGCTGAAAAATCCATCTTTTGGTCCTTTGATTGAGAAGAGTCCAACTTTGAATGGTCGGAAGGTGTATTATTATTATTGGGCTTGTACCCTAGAATTACCCAACCAAACTTTGGAAAAAGAGTACACACAACTATTGCATCAGCCACATAGAGAACCTCACACAAGAACAGAGGGAGGTCAGCCAACTGGATATGCCCACAGTCATGACCTAGAATTAGTTTGAATCGTATCTAGATATAGTTCAGACGATTGCGTGGTAAAGGGCAAAGAGTGACTTTTCAGCGGTAGCATTATTTACGACACTAACATCGCTCGCGTCAAGCGACCCACACTATCCACAGACTAACGCGGATATGGCTAAATTATTATTGTTTTCTACTCCCTCACATGACAGAAACTTTTTGGCCATCGTGTCCCCCATGTTTTTATATAGTATTATATACAATCCCTTTGCCTTGACACAAAACTAAAGGCTTTTGTTATATTTGTAACCTTTCTGGCAATCAACGATCGGGACGGCGGTGGTAACAACGTTGGTGCATTCAGAAACTTGCGGCCGAGGAAAAGTTGACCCCACATCCAATGCGCCCTGGGAAGTGTATGTATTAATTACAGGCGGCCCACTCTGCAACGCTGTCCTGATTTCATATAGGCACGCCCTGACATATCCTCTGTGCTACCGAGAATGGTACGTACTTTTAAGTTTATGAAGTCTAGTTCAATGCAGCAAAAATAAGTCTATCTGACCATTATAGTTATATTATAACCGAGTCGCACATTTTGTCGCATTGCCGCTAGATGGCGTTTGACCGAGCAGGTTGAAGATATCGAGAAACTATAGGAGCAGTTACTTAGTCGTTGCTTGCCATATAGCTACACTTTCCTGCGCTGGGTACTGCCGCACGTTCAAGATGCGGTGGTTGTAACGTATGCAGATCCCATCGTTTTTGCTCACCGTAACATTGGTGCCACTCCGCGCATTGGCACCAGGGTAGAACACCACTTCATGAAAAAAGAAGCTAGAGAAAAACTCACGTAAGCTGAGACGATTGGGCTTCGTCGCGGCGGAAGACGTTGAGCTGCAAGTGGGAAACGAACGTCATTCACGACGCACGTCATTCACGACGCACGTCAACAACAGTGTGAGTTCGTCACTGGAAGCTCTCCACGGAGGGGTCAAAAATACGTACGGCGACTGTCCGTCTGTACGGCAGTGCGTCTTTAGGGCTCCTTGGCTGTAGGCCGGGGAAGGGCCTGCAATGACCACTGTAGTATGAAAAATACATTTAATATACCAGGAACGAACCCTGTACACGGGTTTCATCACTTTGGAGTTTCATAAAGACTATAGTAATCAATGTTATGGTCGGTGGTTTTGCTCGCAGCAATGTGCTAAGTACCACTCGGTTGGTTGTCCGGCTCTACAACAAAGATCTCAACACATCTTTTCTCCGTGAAACGGCAGGACAACAAATAATAATGCTTGATTCTAACAGAAACGATATTCTGTGTACTCTATTTAAGAAAAAAAATAAAGATAAAAGGATGCTGCACTCTGAAAAAAATGTTTGCAGGTTCTAAGATTTCTTGTTGTCTTGGCTTTATTATATTTAATATGTCGCTTCAAGACGGTAGGTGATCGCTTCGCATTGTCTCCGTATTGAAGTTCCTCTAGGCGAACGCTGTCTTGACACGCGGCTGTCATATTTAAAAACGTGATTAGGTGGTTACTGGAATCACTGGAAATGAAAGGTGATAGGGCTGTTCATCCAGGCCAGCATCAAGCTTAGGATGCTGTCCCTCCGGTAGGATACTCTAAAAGCCGGATTTAAATAGAGTCTATGAAACAACTCATCTATCGTAAACTTACGTTCTCAAATTCATTATTCGGATGCAATTATCCCAATTCCTACCGGGAAAGTTCAAGTCGCCGACCAAAACCGTAGTTGCAAGTATGTGGCAAGCTGCTCCAACTATATCACAACTTTTTTCAGTTTCCGTCCAAATCTAGGTATTGAAAACGCGACGAGTGAGGCTGTTGTATGCGCAACGGAGTGCTCAGCAAGATTTCTACTCCGAACGAAGCTATAGTGCAAAAAGCGCTGCTGGTAGCTGCTTTGTTTGGCATTCCGCGCATGGTAATGTTACTTGTGACAGATGCATTTAGCAACTGAAAACAGATGCCGCAAAGCTGCTTTTGATAGCCTAACTTCCTGATCTTCTGCGGCGTGGTGTCTAAATAAAGAAAAAAATATTTGTAGCTTATAAATGAAGCTGCTGTTCTACCAATATCTTTGTCCACCTCACCTATTCTTTTGGTTCGACAGGTCTGCATATATACGCCAAAAAACGTCACATCGTTCTCTGCAGATTCCAGCGCTTCCTCTTTTTGGTCTCTGCCAGTTACCTTCGAGCTCTTCTCATCCATGAATGTACCTTGTCGATCCATGGCTTGTTTCACCATAAAAAGGCTGCAGCCAAAGACGACGGCATCATCTGCGCACAGTGAGGTTCTACCCTAGTCTCTGATCTAACCCGCGCGCTTTGATATTCCGTACAGAATTATGGAAAATAGCAGTGGTCTCAGTTCATCGCCCTGGACGACACCTGTGGGCGGTTTGTGTCACCCCCCCCCCCCCCCCCCGCAGTGCCGACCCCGTTATCAGTTAGCATCATGCTTACTATGTTGACAGGTAACTGCCGTTTTCCGCCAGGTCTTCAACGATCCTATTGTTTAGTGCAGTGTCAAATGTACTGTTTTTAAATCCACGAATACAGTATTATTAATACATCAGAGTCAATTTTCCCCCGTGCGCTTTCCCCCGTGGTGCTCCGGCGATTGCTTCAATCGCCTCCCCGAGTAATATCAGGCGCTCATTACACAGACTTCCACTTCCTCTGTCGTCTGATCTCGGGGGACTCAATATCCTAGCAGCATTTTCGGGCTTGTGTCTAACCCGATTAATATCCTCCCGAAATACTTAACAGCCTGATCGCTTTTACGGAAAATTGTTTGATGTGCGTGGGCGTTTTGTTCCCAGTACCTGCGCTTGTCATTCTTATACGGTTTCTTAACAACGCTTAACTAACGAAACCACCCTTCCTGTACTTTGTTTCTCGTTTGCGGTGGCAACATAGTCTCTGCCAACATAAAACGCCATTAATCGTGATTTAGGTGGCCCTGCACAGTCTGCGCTTTCGTACTCGCGTGCACGCCTGGTTCCATCAGCGTGATTGGTCGTTGGTGGCAGCATAGGTGAGATGGCTGCAGGGCACCCATCAGTCCTACCAAAATACTTGAGATGGCTTCCTGAATGGATGGCCGTGACCTGTGCAATGACATTTTTTAACAGCTAAATAATCGTTGCAATATCTTGTTGCACTCTATCCTGACTTTAAGTACGTAGGACCAAGTGCGCCTTGAGAAGTAGTCGGACGCCTATGCACGAGTGTGCGGAGTGGCACCACGGGACATCCAAGCGCCTTTTAATGATGTTCGGGATGACCTTTGTAACAAATCTATGTGCTCAAGAAAAGTGGACATGAGCTCCCAGTGACTTCATGTTCACCAAACTACAGACTGCCTTAAACTTTAGGAATTCTCTCCCAGGTGCCCTCTAAAACCACATTTTGCGCATTTTTCTTTAGCTTTATTTTTCAGTTTGCTGCAAAACGATCTACGCTGTAACACTTAAACATTGCACGGGTTCCCGATATAGGCTGACGCTATGCCGTTTTAACCCTAACCGAACATCCGCTGGAAAGTCTTCACCCGCGAATGTTCGAATTGCTTGTTTGAAGGACGATACAATATTTATTGTCACATCCTTACTTCCTACGTTTTCACTCACTTCGTCAGTCCGTTCTTTGGTTTGTTGGTGGATGCACGGGCATGACCAGCAATTGATAACAACGGTGATGGCTTCCGGAGGGGGGGGGGATGGTGACAACAGTCTCGTCGATAAGTCGCCAGTGCCTCTCCACCATCACACGTCATCATTACGAGTATGACTTGTAATGGTGAAGCGGCTGTAGAAGTTAGTTGGGCGTGAGAGGTAATGAAGAATGCGTCACTAAGTCAGCACCATCGTGTGTGGTGACCGATAAAACAGGTACCACATGATGATGACGATGATGATGTTGATAATAATAATAATACGAGCAGGATAAACATGATTTAAGCGTTCATACCTCACAATTGTATTAACTAATTAATAATAATAATAAAAATAATAACGGATGGGGTTGCTACGATGAGGTTAACGGTGGAGATCAATAGGTGCATAACAATATAACACATAAAAATGGTTCCAGCCCACTATACCATAGATTGAGTCTCGTGAACTGAATATTTTAAATATCCAGTTTTTTCTAGAGTATAACGAGACATAATGCAAACAAAGTTACCTTTGTTTCTTGTACTTACGCTCACTAAACACCATTAAATCAACTAGTGTCAATATCCTTTCGACAGCAGTGCTGTACATGTATGTATATATATATATATATATATATATATATATATATATATATATATATATATATATATATATATATATAATGAATACATTTATATACTCGTAGATAATCGAAGCAACATAGTAACTTTTCAAGAGACGCTAGACAAATGTATGGAATGGTGTAATGACCTCGACCTTAATGTATCTGTTAAAAAATGTGTTTTGCTACACTTTAGATATAACAATCCTGCACACAAATACACCCTAGGCTCTGAGGAACTAACCATTGAGAAGGCGATCAAAGACTTGGGAATACTGATATCTGACACATTGAACTATACACCTCATTTACTTTATGTGGTAACGGCTGCCACAGAAACTAAACTGGATATTGCGCTCGTTTGTTATTAAAGACGCTTCCCTGTATGTCAGACTGTACAAGCAATATGTTCTCCCGGTCTTATTATACGCTTCCCCCGTATGGCATCAAGAATTCGCAAGTGATGAGAAGAGCTCGGAAAGGAATCGTAAATATAATGTTCGCGTAGCGCACAGCCCGCAAGTGCAATCATGTACAGCCAAACATCTAAATCTCCGGATGGCGCGTTTGTTATCAAGTTTAGAGAATTCTAAATAAAGCCCCCCTCTGCCAAAGGGTGTGTAAATATATATATATATATATATATATATGTATATATATATATATATATATATATATATATATATATATATATTATATATATATATATATATATATATATATATATATATATATGTATATATATATATATATATCTATATATATATATATATATATTATATGTATATATATATTTATATTATATATGTATATATATATATATATCAACTGTTCCAGGGTTGGCCATATGGCGGCTAACTGTTCACTTCCTAAGGCTTGTCGCAACTGTGGCAAAGGACGCCACCTTGCGGCAGATTGTTTGAACCCGCCTAAATGTGTCAACTGCGGGGACCCCACGATGCAAAGTCACCCAGCTCTCCAAGACTATTTTACCTGAGAGAAAGGAATCGTATTTTGATGGAAGCCAGAACCCTGCACCAGCTTCGTGCTACTCATCCGGATGCATCAATTAACGAAGTCTTGGCAGTTCCTGCACCCTCTTTACAGGGCTCTAATGTCGCTGGACCACTTACTGCCTCCACGGCCGGAGTGACATATGCCTCAGTGGATCGTGGCATCGCGGTTGGTGAAGACACCACTCCGCAGCTCCTTCTACCCCGGCCTAGGTTGGCACCGAAACAGCGTCCCCGAGCCAAGCCACGAACAAAGGTGACCCGCACTCGTCTCCGGGGACCTCGCAAACCAGAGGCTTATGGGTCGTCCGGATTAGTCCGGAACTTAATATCTATAAAGTCCGAATTGTCGGAAATGATTAAGTCAATCACCAATGCGCTACAACCATTATCGGCGCTTTTGACGGTTGCTAGCGACCTCACAAAATCGGCAGAACGGTGACAGAACCCACACTGGTCACTTCGTCAGATCCTTCAGAAGGAGTCGGGCCAAGCTTCACGTCTATACAGAACCTTGCGACTACACCAAACCCCCTGGGGGCCCAACAAGGTAACATGTCACCTAAGTTAAGTTTTCGGGCTGACGTTCAGCCAAGATTTAACGTCCACGAAACTGTGTTTCACAGTGCTTCATAGACGGACCCCCATAAATACAAATGTACAACGGTAGGGCTCGAACCCACGCACCAATATGTCTCCTCCGGTTGCGAGGCGCAGACTTAAGCCAACACGCCACCGGGGGCCTCCGTAGACATGTCACAGTCAAACATGGGGGAGGAGACGCCATACCCATTCATAGCGGGGCCTCGAACGAAATCAATCCCGACTTCACGGAGTGCATCCAAGCCTTCATCAAAAATGGAAAGTTGGTTCGCATCCTGCCCAAGGTGGTCAGGAAGTTGGTGGCTGACGCACTGTCAGAGGTGTGCTTAAAGGTAGATTCGGACAACGACGACGCCGCCTGGCTTGGACTTTTTTTCCTTCGCTCCAGTCGTGCCAAGGTTACCGGTAGGCTGCAGGGATACACGCTCTCTGGCAGTGGTCATTAGGAAGAACTTGGTGGAGTTCCGACGCGGTCCTCGACTTACAGATCTGGTTCCGAGTCGGGTAGTAATGCTGAGCGAAATCATTGGATCACGCGGGCCGTGCCGGTCAAACTGTCGAACGAGACGTGTCGGGGGCCGCCCGCCTTCTTCTGTCAGACGACGTCATGGTCGGTGATCCGGCCGCCGCAGCGTCGCTCCAGGAAAAACACCCGCCCCCCGCGCAACCGGACCTATGTTGGCCGTCTCCTCCCCCTTTACAACTTTTACCTTTTTTAACCTTGGTCAAGGATGTTCGCTATACGGTGGAATCATTTTTAAAGAGCTCGAGCGCCGGTCTAGATTTAATCAGACCTCGGCTTCTACAGGACCTTCTCTCACCGGCTCATCCGACGGACTTAGTAAGGCCCTAGCAAAGGTAGTTGATCTACTGCAATGGGGAGCTCCACATCTAAGGTGCTTTCCCCATATCTTTGAAGCGAGGCTGTTTGCACTAAAAAAGAAAGACGGCTTGTTTAGACCTATCGCTTGTTCATCAGTACTGCGCAGGATCGCGGCGAAATTGGCAGCGAGGAACTCTAGAGATGTCATCAGCCTAGCGATTGGACCGCACCAGCTGGGTTTCTCCACCAAGGGAGGTGCTGAAATAATGATTCACGCTACCAGGGCTTTTATTGATTCTCGGCTCAATCGTGCTAGACAAACTTGACTTTAAAAACGCGTTCAACACCGTCAGGAGCGATCACTTGTCGGAGGTGGTTGGAGATGAGACCCCTGCCATTTATCACCAAGTAAAATTGGCCTACGGTGATCCATCGCACTTGGTCTTGCTCTCGGCACTGCTCACTTCGGCAGTAGGGGTTCAACAGGGAGATCCCCTCGTGCCCTTTCTGTTTTGTCTTGCTGTTAAGGACTTGGTTAACTCACTCGAAAGTCCTTTCAATCTTTGGTATTTGGACGACGGAGTAATTGGAGGAAACATCAGTACGGTCTGTGAAGACTTAAAGAAGATACTTAGTTTCTCCACATGCAGCGGTTTGGAGCTGAACCCAATCAAGTGTGAGGTTCACATAATCGGCTCAGGTACAGCTGAAATCTCCGCTATACAGAACCTACTTCCAGGTTGCCGCGTAACAGGCGACGACCTTTATCTTCGTGACGTACCCCTGCTCTCTCGCCACCTTGGACCGACAATCGAACGTGGGATGAAAAAACTGGAGGTTGGTTTTACTCGTCTTCCCCAGCTGGGCGCCCACCGGGGGGTTGTACCTCCTGCGTTCGTGCTTCTCTGCGTCGAGGCTGAACTACCTGTTTAGGAAAATCAACAATTCAGCCTTCTCGCCCCAGTTGGAGGTAATCAACCCGAAGGTGGGCTTTGCGTTGGAATCTATACTCAACCTGCGGCTGCGAGACGATTCCCTTGCTCAGGCCTTCTTACTGGTAGCCAGAGGCGGACTGGGCCTGCCTGAAACTGTTTCTCTTTCAGTCGCAGCACACGTCGCCTCTTTACATTCGGCGACTAATGGTGTCGAGTCTATCCTGGACTCCCGGACGATTGCAAACTTCCAGGCCACGCTTGAACAGACTCACGATGACGCCATCGCATTCTGCGGGTCTCTACCAGAGACTTCTTCTCTTCAGCGGGCGTTGTCAGAACTAGCAAATGACGACCGATGGGGCGGCCTGTGGGACCGAACAACTACGGCCGCTACCAAGGCGAGGTTACAGGCACTTTCCTCGCCCGGTGCAGGTGCATGGCTACACGCTCTCCCGAGTCCTCAGCTGGGTACCCTGCTCGACGATGAGTCTACACGAATACTAGTCGGGTTGAGATTAGGAGTTGAGCTAGTCTCCCCACACCAGTGCAAATGCGGTGACGAGGTCGACTCCCTAGGTCTCCATGGACTTTCATGTCCGCAGAGTTCAGGCAGAATCGCACGCCACTCAGCCTTGAATGAAACATTTTGCAGAGGGCTACGGTCGGCGGGCTACCCATGCATTTTGGAGCCTCGCGGTTTAGTCAGAGACGATGGGAAGAGACCTGATGGCATGACCCTAACTCCCTTCGAGCGGGGGCAAATGCTGGTGTGGGATGCGACCGTAGCCGACTCTTTAGCCCCTTCAATGGTCGGTGCGGGCGCAGCCCGCCCTGGACACGCGGTAGCCCTAACGGAGGCAGCCAAGTGCCGAAAGTATTCAAGCGTTACCCACACGTGTTCTCACCCCTTGCGTTTGAGACGTTGGAGGGGCCTGGGCTGCTAACGAAGAAACTGCTTAACGATGTTGGAAGAAGATTGATGCTTGCTACAGGAGACAAGAGGGCGGGGGAATATTTACAGCAACGTCTGTCATTGGATGTTCAGAGAGGGAATGCCGCTTCGGTGGGAGGCACCCTGGCTAGGTGGACCAGCCCAAGCCTGGACCTAACGCCTTGAGTTATGCCCCGAGCGGGCTGTGCACATGTTCTTACATCACAAATGTATATATATATATATTTATATATATATATATATATTTATATAAATATATATATATATATATATATATATATATATATATATATATTTATATAAATATAGATATATACTCTACAACTATTTTAAATAATAAAACCTTTAACTTTAATTTCAGGGTAGACACTGCACGTTACTTTGTCTATGTGGACTACAATATCAACCTAGCACTATATTCCAAGAAGTAAGTATGTTGTACTTCTTTATATTGCACATAACTCTGATATTTTTGCATATGGCGTGATAGTATTTCAAAATGCGTATCTTTGCTTTTGTTATTGTTTCATATCTCTCTTTATATGTATATGTATTGCACGGTTCTTCAATATAAGTTTCAATCACCTACGGAGCCAACGGTATATTATACTAGAAACATTGACTTGTCCGATCGCATAAAAGGACAGTTCACTTGGCATATAGATAAATGATTACATAACAGCACCTACTGATTTCAATTAACCAATGTCCTCCCCGCATTGAACCTATATATATATATATATATATATATATATATATATGTATATCCAGCTCCTTTTTTGTTTTGTTTTGGGAGGTTTCGGTAATGCATAATGCACATGCGCCACTAGCAGCCTGCGTGACTAGTGTGAGACTCGCAAACCCACTAAACCCGGATTCCTCCCCACCCCCCCAGGCTCGGTATTACTTTGGCATTACATCGAAGCCGTGGGAGAGGCGTCTCTGCCGTTCTCCTTTAATCAGCTCTATCCCTGACTATCATCCCGCATGTCTACCTGCGGTTGGATAGGGGGATGCCATTTTGTAATCCGTCCTGTGAGGGTGCGTCGAGACCATGAGGGCCTGGCTGCTCCCCACCCCCTCCCCCCTCCCTCGGCTCCTCGTCTCGACCACTCTCCCGAGAGACCCGCTCAAACCTCTCCCGCCTGGCCGTTTCCTTGGCTGTCTTGAGTGTCAAAATAGCGTCGAACAAGTTCGTCGCCTCCCTCCATGCCTCCGCCGAAGTCATCATATGGGAGACCACCTCCTTAATGGGTCGGCCTCTCACAGCGGTTGGTGCTGTGTCCCGTGCTTCCCTGAGAGCATCACACCGCAGAACAGTATGCTCTACGTTGTCCGTTTCTCCAGAGTCGCACAGTACGCAGATATCGCTGATGGCCTTCTTGATCCTTGACAGGTAGCTCTGGAACTGGCCGTGTCCGGTCAGAACCTGAGTCGTCCAGTAGGTAAGCTCCCCGTGTCGGCGGTCATACCATGCCCTGAGGTCCGGTATCAGACTCTTGGTCCAGCTCCCTGTGGTCACACCGGGTCTAACCTGCGCCCATTCCTCATGCCAGGCCGATATGGTGGCACTCCTGGCCCTGGTGAGATCCAGACCTTCGTCTAGATACATTTTACTTCGTTCAGCCACTAGGAGGTCCCATGGCAGCATTTTGGCTAGGACCAGGAGAGCTTCGGTCGAGACTGTTCAATACGCCCGGCTTACCCTGATTGCCAGCGTTCGTTGGGTCGACCTTAGTGCCCCCCTATTTTTCGCCGTCCGCATTGCCATGTACCCCCAGACTGGGGCTGCGTATAGCGCCGTTGATTTAGCCACCGAGGCCAGGAGCCTTCTTTTCACCTCAGCCACCCCACCGACCCTAGGCATGATCCGCGCCAGGTTCGGGGAGACCCTTTGGGCCTTTTCGGCCACGTACTTAACGTGTGCCGATCCGGTCAGTCCAGTTTCTAGCATGACCCCAAGGTACTTTACCTTCTTTCTGATTTCTATCGGGTGGCCCGCCATCACGAGGTTAATGCCGGTCGTCCTCTTTCTGCCTGTTAGGTACATCGCCTCCGTCTTGTCGGGTGCCAGTTTCAAGTGATGGGACTCCATCCACTCGGACACCAGTGACAAGGCCTCATTGGCGGCGCTCTCCAGGGCTCTTTCGGTCCTGGCCGTTATCATGAGTGCAAGGTCATCGGCGTACGCCAACGTCTCCACCCCATACGGGAGACCTCGTATCTCGAGCACCCCGTCGTAAGCTATGTTCCAGAGCACGGGTCCTAGAATCGAGCCCTGTGGGACTCCGGCAGTAACCTCGTACTCCTGCCCCCCTGCAACCAAGCCTCTGTCATCCAGGTAGGATGAAATCATTCGACGGAGGTAGAGGGAAAAGCCCTTCCTCTTCATCGCCTCCACAATTACTTTCCAATTCATTGTGTTGAAGGCATTTTTGACATCCAGGAGGATCAGGAGCACGAATCCCCTTGTTTTAGGGGTCTTCATAGTCTCCTCACCCGCCCGTTTCAGAACCTTCTTTAGAGCCCCTAATGCGGATCTGCCCTTCCGGAAGCCGTACTGGGCATCTGATAGGGCGTTCTTTTCCTGAATCTCGTCGTTTAGTCTCTTGACTATTACGTTCTCCAGGAGCTTACCCATGGCGTCAATGAGGCATATGGGCCGGTAAGCCGAAGGCCCCGTCTTCCTCCCGGGTTTGGGGATTAGAACCAGGCTTGCCCTTTTCCACAGCCTCGGGAATCTCCCCTCTCTCAGAAGCTTGTTGGCAAGGTCTTGGAAGACCTTAGGCCACCTTTTGACCAGTAGCCTCGCTACCTCTGGGGGAATTCCGTCTAGGCCGGGGGCTTTACCGGTTGCCAACCGATTCCGGGCTTGTTCGACCTCCTCCAGCGTCACCTCCGGTATGTCTTCCGGGGTGACCGAGAACTCCTCGTTTTCTCTCCGCGGCTGTGCCGGAAAAAGACCGGTTACAGTCTCCCGCAGCACATCCGGGGGGAGTTTCGGGGGAGGTCTCTGGAGTTTGGCCATAATTATTCGGTACGGCAGGCCCCATACGTCGCTCTCCACCGCGTCTATCAGCTCTTTCTCCGCTCGGGCTTTACTTTTGGCGATGAGTCCTCGGAGTCTCGATCGAGCAGCCTTGTACTCCGTCAATTGGGATTCAGCTCTTGCGGTCTCTCGCTCCCCGTAAAATCCTACCCGTCGTTTTCTTTGCGTTAACCAGCTGCGTGTTCTCGTGAAAATCCTATTTAGCCTAATGCAAGCCCTGCGGGAGCTGCGATCCCTTTGTTCCACCAGTAATTAGGAGGGTGGCGGCTCCCATGGTGTTGTGAGGGAGCAGCTTTCTCGCATGCTGTAGAGAGTATGCTAATTATTTGATATTCATCCCCCACCGTGTCTCCCAGTTGTTTGCAACCCTCGTCTATTTCAGCCACTAGACTCTTGGCGTCAAGTTTCCGCATATGCCATCTCTTACTAGGGGGCGGGGCGAGGGCCACCTCGGGGGTACTGATGGTGAAACAGATGTATCTGTGGTCACTCATGGTCTCCTCCGTCTCCCTCACCCTCCACTCTAACCACCAGTGGAAAGGCCGCCTCATTGACCATTGTTAGGTCAATGAAGGCCGTCTGGCTCCCTCTGGAAAAGATGGGGACCCTTCCGTCATTAAGAACCATTAGACTTTTTTCAGCCATCCACTCCTGTAGAGTTTGGGCCCGTCTAGTTGTGGTTCGGCCTACCCCATGCTATGCTGGCTGCGTTAAAATCCCCGGTGATCACTACCCTCTTACCTGCATGTGCCCCCGCGCTCTGGGCAAGTTCCTCGAGAATTTCTCGAATTCCTCCTCCTCCCTGTTGGGAGAGAAGTAGCAGCTATAGATGACCCCTACCCGGTCAATCTCCAGCCAGGAGAACCCCCTCCCCGACCCCCGCTCCTAATCGCGAGGTTTCTCTCGGAACCCGTCCACCAGATTGCGGTATCCGCCTCTGCGTCAGATACCCAGTCTGCCTTCCGCTTGGTGATCGCTATGTTTGGCTTGGAAAGCAGGCAGAGGCCTATGGACTCTCTGCGTACTATCTCATCGAGCATGTCATGCGCCGCCCTGCAGCGGTTAAGGTTTACCTGAAGTATCTTTAACATTGGTCGGATAAAGGGCCCCTACCTACTAAGTTCCAATCACCCTTTCCGTCCTCTGCTGGGATAACGGTTGTCTTCTTATTTTTAGCCCCCTTGTCTTTATTCCCCTTTTTATTGCTCTTCTTGGTTATTTGGGGTTCTACTTGGGTCTCCTTGCCATCTACCTGTCCCTTGGCGACGCCCCTTCGGGCCTCCCGCCGCTGCTCGACTTGCTCCCTATAGGCCGGGCAAGACATCCTATCCGCTCGGTGCCCCTCTATTCCGCAGACCAGACACTTTGGTGTCGTTGCTTTGCAATTGGCTACCAGGTGGTCAGGTTCACCACATTTGTGGCATACCCGAGGCACCTGGCTCTCTGCTTTGCAGTCTTGGGCCTTATGGCCCGGCCTATGACACTTGTAGCAGTTGGGGAGCCTAATCCACTCCTCAGGTCTGCACCACCTCGAGCCCAGCTTAAGGGTCTTGCGGGAGCATATGGCTCTTGCCGCCGCCGGGGACGCCGTAACCAGTGCGTACCAAACTTCAGCTCTTCCGAGCCTTGGCTCGGTAGCTGTGATCTTGGCGCAGGCCGGAAGCTGCAAGGCCTTTTGCAGTTCGCTTTTGACCTGCTCCCCGTCCAAGAGTGGGTCAATCCCCCACAGGGCGATGGTCTGCCCCTGGTTAAGCTCTCGGCAGTCGGCCTGGATCTTTGCAGATTCCCGAATGGCCGCCGCCATTTTCTCTCCTGCGCCCTTTTCACTCTCCTCTATTCTAATTATAAGGTCACCCTCCTTACTTTTAACTACCCCCCTAACCGTTATCCCGGCGCCTTCCTGCTGCCTGACTTGTTCTCTAACACCCCGGAGAGTGTCGGCGAAGGTTTTTCCCTCTTCGACCTTAACCCTGAGGATGCTCCTTGCTCCCTGCTCCACCCGGGTGGTAGTCTCCGGTTTGGCTCCGGTCTTCCTTGTTTGTCTCGAACAAACCTCTAGGAGGTCACTGCCGTCGCCGGTCTTACGGCAGCAGATTTCCAGAGCCTGTAGAAGCGTCTGTGTACGGCGCTCCCTTGTGACGTGCATCAACGGGGGTTTCTTCCCGCCAGCCAGCCCCAGCGCTTTTCCCACGACAGCTTGGAGCACCCCCAGGGTCGTGGTCTCTAGTTCTTCTTCCGGGTTTATCACTCCCACTACCAAGTACCGTTGAGAGGCCGCTTGGTTTCCTGAACCCTCTAAGAATTCGACGGCGTCGCTATTTTTAAAAACAGCGGCCGTCCCTGCGCTCATGTCAGCCACCGCTGCTAGCGTGGGAAACTGTGCCGCCAGCCCCTCTATTAAACCCTTATCCGAATCTGACCCCTTAGTGATAACCGCTACCGTAACCTCCCTCTGAGTGGTGAGGGCGTCAGTGGTGACCTTTAAGTGTTTAATCACCCTCTCAGGCCAGTGTCCCTTGACGGCTCTCACCAGCTCTTCCGGAGTGCTTGCCCTTTCTATACTATTTTCTATCTCCGTGGCCTCTGTTTCTAGTTCCAGCTCCTTGGCCCTATCTCTACCCTCAGTCTGCACTCGTTTGTTCGTAGAGTTTCGACTTCCCCTCTAAGCTGTTCTATCTCCTTCCTCATCAGCTGACCTACCTTCTCGGTAGGCCTTCCCTCTGTCCTCCAAGACCTTTTCTAGACGTTCCAGGGTCCTGGGGAGCTTTTGAGACAGCTCCTTGAGCTCGATCTTCGTGTTACTGGCCTTACACAGATTAGGCGTTTGCCCAATTTGTTGCCGCATCACTTGAAGGACCTCTTGGAGCTGCTTTTCTCTCACAGCCTCCCCGTCCCTGGCACACTTGGCGGCTTCTCCCCTTTTTGGAGATTCAATAGCCACCCTCTTCCCATTCCCTTCGACGCCCTGCGTCTCCGTTCTGTCCTCCTCGTCCATCCCCTTACTGTTTAATCTAAATAATTAGTATATCTCTATATAATATATCATACATATAACATACCGTAATATATCATATTAATGTATCCTAATACACACACATACACACACACATAAATGCATACACAGATATGCGCATATATATATATGTACATACACATACACACATATATATGTATCTCCCGGACTGACACCCTCCCAGCTGTTTCCTGGCTGGTGATTCTTCTTCACCCGTTGTTGAGCAGTAAATAATCACCTCTTTCCCCGTCGCGCCTCTCGGGCCGGCTTTCTTCCCTCTACGCCGATTTCTCTCCACCCCTCGCCGCTTCCCTCTCCATCCCCTCGCCTCCTACTCTTTCCACTCCTTACTGACCAACTCTCACCGATAAACCAATATGGCGGCCCCCAGTGGCCGGAAACCGAGACTGGCGGCCCCACGTGTATCAGCCTAGTGATCGAGAAGTAGAAATATAAAAATTCCAACTTGGTCCGTCTGTCGTCAACAAACGCGGCCCCAACTAGTATCTGGAAGAGAGGGCTACTAAGTACAGTACCTTTGGAGGCGAGAGTGTACCGTTTCGCCGACCAGGTGGTTCTCTTTTCGTCGTCGTTGGGATCGCCGATACTGAGTGTGAACCAACTACTCTCGAAAAGTGAGCAATAAACCTCGAAAAACCACCAAAAACACAACAAAACTCTGTCGCAGGCCTCCACGCACCAACGCTACAGGTCCGGCACCGGGCACCCCGGAGTAACGCGAGTTTCTCCGGTATGTACCACAGAGCTCGGCTAGACACGTCCGCACAGTTCGACTGCCAGACAGAGAAGCAAGCTCCTTCTAGGAGCCGCGCATAAAAGATTTTGGGGTTTGTATAGTTGTTGCTAAATATCTTTAGGCAGCAACCGTGTGCGTTGACCCTCCGCTTTTAAATCTATGTTGTTCCTCAGTAATTACTCTCCTGTCCTCTAGAAACTCGCTTAATTTTTGAAATTAACTTACGAACATTGCTTTTGTTTGGTATGCTTATGTTATTACCCTTACTTGCGTTACTAGAACAAGCTCGATAATGCGGTACGCGCACACCAACATTACTGCCAGAAACTTGTTGGCTCCAACCAGTTGTGTCCCCATCTTTGCACCCGGCTAGGAAACTGCATAATTAAAGATTGAAACGATCGGAAGAGGAGGGTAGGTTAAAAACCTAGCTATGCCAGAATGCCCGGCGGGATCTTGCCATGTAAAAACGGTTTTCTTCTGTTGGACGTGAAAGATGTTCTCAATAGTAAAAGCAATACTGGACCAGTGGTCAGATGACTAAATTGGAAGCTGTATAAGCGTTTTAAGTGTGCCGTTGTTAGCACTAGGCAGACCTGCACGCCGAGACGCCCATGCCGGGCACTATACGATTGTATGTTCAGGCGTGTTCTTGAATCCGCTTTAGTAGTACGTACAGAGTGTGGATGTCGCTTCCCAACTATGAGCGAATCAAACTGGAAAGCATCATGATCGGTAAAGGCCTCAGTCATATAGACCGTAGATTCGCCACCTGGCGGGTTCACCCAGGCAACCGGAATCAGAGTTTTTATACGGTACCCGAACGCGCTGTCCGGAATGGAATCCCAATCAACCTGCTAGATGTCGGGGGTTATGTTCCTTTTCTCAATTTAATTTTTTGCCCAGTACAAACCGCATTTCTCAATGTTTTTCAGGGGACTGTACTAGCCAGAACAAGGACAGCCGCGGTGCTAACTGTTTTACAAGCTATTGTGAGCCCTTTCCACAACCAAAAGTATATGGAATGTAACCCGTAGTTTCCAGTCGAGGTGATGTCCAAGGTAGCGGGTGGTATTGGCAAGCTTGATGTTCTGACCGTCTAGAGTTTTAAGCGAGGGCATTTCGTTGGCCCATTTAGGGCAAGGTCCTCACGTTTATTCGATGCCAGTTAGGCTAGGCCTATTCAGTTCCAGCTGCTGAGTTAAGCGGGCCTGGGCAAACACTGCGTATGTTAGCTGTTCAGCCCAGGAAGATCGTCTTCGTACGAACGTAAGACGTCGTCGTAAGCTAAGTTCTAAAGAATGGGTCCTTGAATAGAGTCCCGGAAAACCGCAGCCGTCATGACGAACTCGGAGCCTTTGTTGACTACAGGCCTCCCGCGCAGGTAAGGCGAGATTGCGCGGCACAGATAGGGCAAGGCTCTTTTCTTGAGTAGTGTGTCCAAAGTGACTTTCCAGAATAGGCTGTTACATGCGTTTCTAATGCCCGGGAGTACAACCAGTACCTTAACTCTTAGTCCTAGGCGAGAATCGGCACAGAGCCTTCGCCCTGATAGTCACCCTACCGCTTCTAATAAACCGCATTTTCCAGTTAGTCTAAAAAAATCCTCGAGCATTCCATTAAAGCTGCTACCATATGAGCAGCACGGCTAATCCCGTCTTTGTCAATCCATGAGAAATATGATGCCGTAATTCCCTTCCCGTTACTCGGTAACGGTTAAAGGTGTTTTGAATAATATAGGTGTTTGGTCATCCACCAACAATGTTGACAGGTTTCATCAACATTGGTGGTGGATAACCAAAAAAAGTTCATTTGAATTACATTAAGTTGCGTTATTGGAGTTTTTGGACTTAGCAGTCCGTTGGTATAGCGGCTGTGATTGTATAGTCCTCTGTTGCGAGGGTATTTTTCAACCCTCATCGTCTCTAGCAGGCACACGTCGATGTGCCGCTTTTGTTCACGGTCCACGATCTCCATTAGATAATTGATCAAAACAGTTGCTATTCTCAGCATGGACTTGTCCAGCTTGCGTTAACGCCTGCCTCTATCCCACACATACTTCGTTCTGCCATGATTCCCGCCGATTCCACGCCTGTCGACTTAATATCGTAACATAGGCTCAAAAAATAGATACAAGTCCACGAGCATATATCTAGCACAGTGAAAACCATCCTGGTTATCGTATCCTCTGTGGTCGAAGTGACCCGACGCATAACTCCTTCGATGATACTTACAACGGGTGCATTTCCTGTAAGAACAGTTTGTTATACCGATGTAGCTGACCGGACATCACCTTTAGAAACTGCGCGATCATGAGAGCGCGGCGTATTCGACAAAGAGACTGATATTGGTATGTTTAGACGAAAGTTCCGCTTTGTCGCGAAAGACATCTGAAGTTTACTAGCGAAACAAAAATAGTCTTATTTAAAAAAAGTTTGCAAAATTAGAAATTCGAGATCTTGTAATGTTTTACAATGAGTTGAACGTTAGTAAACGTATGCACTTGCCGTTACTCTTTTCAAACACCTAGACTTCAGAGGAATGTTTTATGGGGACCACTGCGATGCCAAACTGATGACGGTTACATATTCCATACTTATTTTATGTGTACACAACCTAGGCTATATCTCTCTCTCTCTCTATATATATATATATATATATATATATATATAGACGGCGTCTTTTAATTTTCCTGGCTTCTACGCCGTTCATTGCTTTGCTGAAAGGACAGTGTGACCCGGACGACCCAGCGGTGGGGTGTCCGTGCTGTACAATCATAGAGTGGGAGACCTTACCCCCTGCCTTGTCAGGAGCAATCTGATCGCCCTGCGAGGCCTTCGATTTCGACTTGTAGTGACCTACGTAAAGCCTGCGTAAATAGAACCTACCCTCGTGCTTGTTGAAAAATTCGTCGGCGGTATTCAAGCGACGCTCCCATCTTCTGCTCCCCTAATCGTCGCCGGAGATTTCAACGCTCGTCTCGATCGTCCGACTTCTGGTCGTACAACAGCCCTACGTGACACCCTAGCCGACTACGGATGCTGGACCCCAACATCAGTCCCGAATTTTCATAGCCACACAGGGAGCTTGGTTATCAATGTGTTTGCGGTTACTGTAAGCAGAGACCGAGTAAACTACATGGGAGAGAGAAATTTCTTGAGGGAAGGAGGTCTCCTGCGAGCGCACTTTCCCATTGCGTTAGAAATCAATGTACCAAACGACCCAACACGAGCCCCCAGAAAATTGCCACTGTCGGGAAAACTGGACATTCAAGCTCTGCTGGAGCGTTCTCATGAGGTTCTCCCAATCCCCGAGACCCTGGACGTAGAGCAGTACGCTGGCCTACTTGTAGAGATTCTCCAGTTAATGGTTCGGCGGCTTAGCACAAGGAATCACCGGCCGTGGTTTAATCGCAATTGTCATACTGCCTGCGCGATCCAGGACGCCCTCCGTCTCTTGGCGGAACTGCATCCTGTGGCCAGATCTTTAACTGCTGTCTTCCGAACAGTCTGTCGAAAGATATACACCCAGCAGAAGAAAAAGTACCTTGAGCAACAAGAAGCCGTACTCCTATCAGACGCAGAGCGAGCGCCATACAAATGGCTTATTCGCGGTGGACAGACATTATGCCCTATTGGCTCCGTCGCACTCGTGGGGCACTTCACTAAAATGCTTGCCTCAAGTGACACAATCCCACGCGTAGTACCGTTATTCGCTGCTGTCTGGGACAAAGTGACTACAGAGCAGCGTAACGAGCTCGTCAAGGATTTCTCCATAAGAGAAGTCCTGCAAGCTCTGACGGGGCTCTGCTCTATTAAGCCTCCGGACCGGACGGTATTCGGAACAAACAACATGGATTTCGAAGGGGTCGCTTGACGGCAACAGCGTGCGGGATTCTGTTAGATGATGATAGAAAATTCTCAATCTCGTGGGGGCATACTTACAGGAGAACCGTTTGACCATCGACGATGGTCTCTCGAAATTGCCGGCGTTTTTGCAAACAACCGGGCTTGCTGAGGGGGACAATCTAAGCCCGCTCCCATTTTCTGTACGCCTGAAAGACCTTCCGAAACAAATACGAGAATCAAGAGATCTCGCCAAGGTGCTACTGTACGCTGACGATTTAGCTATTTATGGGAGAAGTCGTTTTCAAGTTTAACAGACGCTATCGAGGCTGAACACAACCGTCACGGGTCTCGGGTTAACAATTAACCTTGCCAGAACGGAAGCACTTAAGTTTCGAAGAGGGGGCAGAATTCCACGGGACGCTACTCTTCACATTGGAAGCTACCCTCTTTCCTATGTGAACATTTTTTCTTATTTGGGCCTAACGCTGCCGTACAACGGGGCAGGGTTCTCAAGACACGTTATGGAGAGATGTAGGAAGGCCCTGATAGCGGCAACGTCTATCAAGAGCCCACAGCGTCTATCCCTCGCCACGGCCATCCACCTCTTCGACTTGAAAGTTGCTCTTGTCGCCACTTAAGGAATTGACCTAACATGGAAGCATCTGACTGTGAGAAACCTGGATTAAATAAACCGAGTAACAGCAATCTTTCTCAAACGGACCCTAGGACTCCACACGTCAACGCGAACCGACTCGTTCATTTACTCGCGGATTGTCCGCTCCTCACGGAAGATTTGAGGCGTCGGTTTAACCTCCCCCGCACCGCGGCCTTTGACAAATACATTAAGAGATAGGAGGTGAAAATGGCTGAACTCGATCCGGAATTTTTCATCACCAGCGCAATGAGAAATGCAGAGTGGAAGGGACCCAACCGTACTAACAGACATGTGATAAGACGATACGCTGTGCATGGTTTTCACCATACCCTATGTAGACGGTCTGAATATCATGACGAGTATGACAACTGTGTTTGTAACCGTTGCGGGGAAGTCTGCACTAGATATCATGCTGCAGAATGCTCCCTTGTGCAATCATTGAAAGAATTAGCCAGCTTATGAGGGCTTTTTATCCTAACATATACTCGTACCACTTCGAGAGTTGTTATGTTGTTGTTATTTTACTAATATTATTTTACCTATTTTATCTGTTAGATGTCGTTATTATGCTACTCAACATGAGTGAATAAGCATGATAAAAAAAGGTATATATATATATATATAAGTATACTAACATAATATATTTTTTTTTATTGCAGGGTTGTTTCTGCCGGAACGTCAAAAGTGTTTGCTGTTTTAGTAATAATGAATGAGAATGTTAAAGACAACAAGAGTCCTATATGCCTCCCTTCATTGCCTAGTATGGCTCTGGATTTGCCTGGCTGGGACGGCGTTTCGTGTAAGTACCCTGTGACGGAAGCTATGATTTTCCCTATTACAGTATTAACTTAATGTATACATGTTTTTTATATACATTTTAGAACAAAGCATCGATCATCCATCACGTTTGGTTTTAGGCATATTTGAACACATATTAGATGCGCCACCATTGCATCGCTCGGATATGCGATCTCGGCTTAGTAGTTATCACCGTTCTATTCGCAGATATTATGCCATGACTATAGACATAACCTCGCCTCCAGTAACGTGTTTCTCGTTGATTGATCAGTGACCTACTCTTTATTAGCAGCGCCAACAACGAACTCTGAGAATCGAGAGTTCTGTTGCGGCGAATCGAAGGAGGCGGACTGTAAAGCTTATCTGGTCAAACTCTGTCATTCTCTTTATTTAAGCTTCTGGTCATTGTATACCCTGCTTATCATTTCACTCGCTGCATAGGCATTATAGTGACTATCCCACTTCGTCCATTTATCGCTTCTCTGTGGATAACCTTGCTACATACTCTAACGATCATCGTATTCTGACCAGTTACCTCTTAATATAAGCTTGGGTATGCATTCTGTCGTTGCATGTGATATGGCGATATTGGGCCGCATATGTCAAGGCTATCTTCTCCCATGTTCCTCTAAACATTTGTGTTATCGCCGTGTTGCTGTTTGTTGACACACACTGTATCGCTTAGTCGCCTCATCTAACCGATCCGAATTGCTTATTTGGCTCCCAGTTTTTCACGGTAAAGCCATTCATTTACTTACTTTAACTACTCATCGTGTGCTGTTTGCTCAACTGTTTATTATCACGTCAATAATTGCTGACCCTAGAAATTGAGAACAAATTTGGAGGTTCTTTTTAATTCTAGATTATCTTTCGTTCCCTAGCGTAGAATCGTCGTGAGGCATCTCGTTAATGTACTGATTGCCATATATGTTAAGATATCTAGGGTTTCCCCAACAGTCCTTGTGGGAGCATGACCGCTCAGCGGTGTAGTTTATCATCTATTTTTAATGAGCACGCTTCAAAAAACACCCTGTCAACAATGAGGATGGAACCGCCGACACCTTGGTAGATCACAACTATGATTAGCGCACTAGCCCCAATTGTTTTATATATCCTGTCATACAAGTGACTCGTACCGAAAAAGGCTAACGACTTGACAATAATTGTTAACTAAACGCTCAAATGAAAATAACTTTTTCTGAGCCAGAATTCTTAAACAAATACTGCTTCAGTTGTTTCCACAACATCTCCGCCATCTAGAAAAATCTTGGTAGACATCACACGTAAAAACGCCTAGATCCCATGATTCGAAGGACCTGCGCACGTCGTTGTAGTTGGGCCGGTGGTTTTTTCTGTGGTGTTTTTTTTTCTGTGGTTACCCGGCGTTTGCCCTCAAGTTCCGCACTAGAAATTTGTTCGGTTTTCTCAGTTTCTGTGCCGTGCCTAGGTTCCATTGATTGTCGGGTGTTCACCAGTACGGAGGTGTAGCAAGCGGAGAAACCCGAGTAGAACAGCCGGGCTGCATAACAAACAAGAAGCTATCCCAACCACTCTGTGCGGCCCCGTTTACGCAACCTTGTTTAGTGCACCGCGTGTCATTTTTCGGTTTATGTCCACTGCACTCAGCTCATGATTGAGGGCGTTATCAGCTACACATGGGCAATTAGTGTGTTATCCTCGGCCGATCGTGCATGCTGATTACAACTATTATTACGATAGACGGTACTTTCATTCGCAATGCAAGATCGCCGTATGGTGCAGTATCTACAGAAGGATCGACATCACCGAACATTCTGCTTTTAAAAATTTTAAAGGAGGAAAGTACATGGAAGCAAGTCAACGTGCATCTCAAGTGGCAGGGTCTACGATCTCCCATAGGCATGGAAGCGATACAAGTTGCTTAAAGCCCTTGTTTACACCCACGTAATATATAAGAAGCGTACATGCAAGAGCTCAACAAAGCCCACGTGGTCAGCAGCGATAAGTACATAAAGGCCGGTTCACTAAGAATAGTGGCTCATAGGAGCATACACGTAGTGTTTAGACTGCTGCAGACAGCGGCAATAATATCATTTCATCTGTATTTTCCTGTCAGATTCAAAAGTCAGGAAACGGAGTAACTGCACAAGGAAAAGGATTCTTTTAAAATCCAGAAATTTGAACGTTGGACGCTTTGCCAATCAGTCGTCTTTTATCATCATCTGACTCGTATTGCGCTTCGCTTAGTACAAACATGTTTCACCATGTACGTATACAGAAAATATAAATTTTATGTGAAACTATTTTTTTCACCAAAAGCCTATCCCTCCAGCTGTGCTCTTAGTTAATAAAGATGTTAATAACGCTTTGAGGGTATTCTGCTCACACCTAAGAGTGTTAAAATGAATAATATAATAATTCAGTGAAATGCTACTTGGCGAACGATTCAATGCCTTTGAGAAAGACATAACCGATACATGCGACGATGATACCTACATTATCGCCAAGCCATATCCACGCTGATGCGGAATCGCCGCAGATCATTTAACCTCTGAAAAGGTATGGCCATTCGTGCTATGCGCACGTCTAAATTCACTCGCTGCGCGATTTTTCATTGCTAACGACAGACCGTTATTTGTATAAGAGGTCTCTGGAATGCTTAGTGGTCACACAAATCAGGAGCAGCAAGTGTGGGACCTTCGACCCCATTTGACCCGTATCCTCCATATCCTCAGCGGACACTCCTCGGCCCTCGCCCTGATCTCTAGTTTCCTTGGGATTTTCTATCCCGGGAAAGAAGCGAGCGTAGCGCGGATGATGCGGCACACTTTACGTACGAGTCTACCAGCGCTTGACACGTGGAACCCCGAATAAGCCAAGTCTGCCTCAAGAGGGCCCCGGACGATCGAGATAAAGATGCTCCGCAAGGGTCGATTGCAACCTAGCCCTTCGACGAATGACTCGACACATTTCCTCGGATTCGTGGCCCAAGCGAGGCTTATAAGCGCCGGCTAAAAACAAAGCTCCCCTACCATGATCTCGAAGTTGTGCCACACATGGCCAATCTCTGGAAAGTGGGGCGGGGGATTGATGTTTTTAGTAAGTGAAATTTTCCTAAAGTACCAATTGTGTCCTCTTGAATGGTGTCCTTAAAATGTCCTCCAATCCGTTTTTTGCCGCCCTCCACTGCTCAGCCTCGAGGACCTTTCTAGGACTTTACTAGAGAGGCCTCACGCGTTACTTCCAACGTTCTGCTGAAAGTACAGCGAAATGGGGTGTTATGTGAGCTACAAGTATGCACATTCAGATATATAGGTAGTTCAACAGAATCTTAAAATTAGCTTTGCAGAATTTGAATTCGTTTTCACCGCTATTGGAAACGGCAACTTTTCGACTGCTAGCAGGTAAATATTGTGGTGATTGGCCGTTGCGATTTCGTTTGATCGCTTTTCCCGTGCAACGTATCGGCGTGATTTTGCAAAATTTAGAAAGAGTCTCCGAGTGGTTATCAAGCATTTTTATTTCAAAGGTTGTAATGCAACCCAAGTGAAAACTGAGTTAGACGAGGTGTACGGTGACTCTGCGTCATGTTTTGCCACTGTTTTCAACTGGATGAATGAGTTAAAAAGAGGTCGCAGGAGCACCGAGGATGAACTACGTTCAGGACGCCCAAAAACGGCAACTGATGAAGAAAAAGTGCAGATAATCGTTGCCGCAGATAAGCAAGTGAACATTAGGGAGATAGCGGAGGCCTTGGGGATCAGTTTGGGTATTGTGCATTTCATCCTACACGAGAACTTGAAGATGGAAAAACTCAGAGCAAAATGGGTGCCGCATTTGCTCAACCAAGGCCAAAAAGACGCGCGTGTTTCCGCTTCACAGCGAAATTTAACCAAGATGTCGAAAAATCGTCCGTCGAATTTTTGGCGCAGATTCGTGACCGTCGATGAAAGCTGGGTCCATCACTACACTCCCGAGACCCAAGAAGCATCTCGCCAATGGTGTGCATCTGGTAAAGGACCTCCGAAGAGGGTGCGGACAACGGCGTCGGCGGGAAAGATGATGGCTACCGTTTTGTGGGACCAGCGTTGGAATCAAATAAGAAAAAATTAAAAACAAGATTTGGAAAATCTTGGTTTTCGCTTTAAGAACTTGTTAAATTACCTGTATGTACCGGTAAATACACGCAAAAATATATACATACACAAGCTTACGCATATATGTTTATACATACGTGTTAGCATGTTTTTATATGTATCTAGAACCCGGCAGGTTGGGTCAAGTTCAGTATATTTCATACTTACAATTACATATTTCGTACTTTCATTTGCATTTATTGATTGATTGATATATTGTTCGCTTGGCATGCTTGGCATACCTAATGACACATGTCAACCTTTTATATCAGGGGCGCTTAGAACGGCATTTATGTTACCTACGCATCCATATAGTCCATGTCTACTTTAATACCTACTGAGTATTTGCTTTCCATTGGGACAACCTCTTCTTTGTAATATTGATTAGGGCCTTTCTAACATTTGGTTCTAGAGCTAAGGCCTCTGACAGCTCTATATGTCTGATCCCCCCTAAGGCTATACCTTCCTTAACATTATGCTCAATTGACTTATTCTCTAGACCACATGCTCGACATTCTGTAATTTGCTCCGCCTTATATTTACCTTCTTGTATCCTTGTATTTAACATCCTTGCCCTGGCATCTGTCAATAGTCCACTCGCTCTTGAATTACCGTAGATCCTTTCTACCCCGCCCCCTTCCCGCTTTTCCTTTTCATATATAGTTGCCAAGCTCGATCTGGAACCCATCGCCAGTTTTCATTTGTCCGTATGCGACTTGTGTACCCTCAATTTCATAATTTTCTCTGATACTCTCGCTCTTGTCAATTGCTGACTATTGTACTCACTCTTCTTAGCTGCAAACTCTACTCTGCGATCCCACTTCGTTTTAATCCTAAGTGCCGTTATTACCAGCTGCATCTGTTTAACCCATATTTTATTTGTGAAATTTTAAATCCTACTAGTAAATTATAGCTTACTTTGTACTTTCTTTTGTATACATTTTGGAATCCCCCTTCCCCCTCAAAAAATTCCCTTTATATAAAACGGCAACCCAATGCAAATCTTATCACCTCTCTTTGTATTGTTTTTAACTTATATATTAACCCCGCGCTGTGGACCAGAGGCAAAGGTCAATCCTGGCACATACATGGCCTTTCATATATTCCTTGTATTTATTAAACCCCCAGAGGTTTTACACCTTAATGCATTTCTTCCTCTTTCAGCCTTCTTCCTCCATGTTATTCTTTTTTCTAAATAATCACCCCTATAGTTATTGTCACCCCATTATACTTGTACTGACTTTTATAATCCAATTATTTTAATTTTACTACAAGCTTTCTTGCCCCCCTTATCCCATTAAATACTAAAACTTCTTAAAACTTCTTCTAAAAATTCTTAAACTGTGATACCGTAGATAAAATGTATAATTGTTTTGTTTATCAGATGCACGCTGTGATAGAGGAATTTATACCTAAACGCACCGGCAAGTCTAAAAATAATACTAGGCTTCGTGAATATATATCTAGTCTAGAATTACTTATTGAAAAAGATGGAGTACGTTACGCGACCAAACTGCGTAAGGCAAGCAGAAGACTTCGGGTCTTGGAACAATCCAATCTCGATTTTTAAGATTTTAAGTCTCCAAAGCGAATGCCTTTTCTTGCAGGTGTTTAAGACTAGCGTGCAGAATATTCTGGAGACAAATGAGAAAATAGGAGAATGGCAGTGTGGATTTATTAAAGTGTATAAGCTGGATGATAATCGTTTTTATTAAGTCAGGTTGTGGAAACATTGAAATTGCAGGGACAAAAGTGTGTGGCAGGATTTTTAGATCTCAAGGAAAGCTTATGATATGGTGGACAGAACAAAGTTGTATCAAATTATCTTAAAGGAAGGTTTGGAGAGAAGCTGGGTAGAGTTACTAGGATAAATTTACAGGAATAACACGGTAAGAATAATATTCGATACGTTATAGGCTTAACTGTATTTAAGTGCCTATTTCTCAATGTGTCGTTTTCTAACCCCTCCTTGGGAAGAAGAGAAACTCTTCCCAATAATTTCTACCGAAATCCCGTTAAAACCACAGGCCGTTTTTAGCTTAATTTTCTTTGCCACGCCTTCGATCTCATCTGGTATGGTTGTAATCTCCATGCTAGTTCTTGTCATTTCTACACTATTCACACTAATCATGAAAAATAGTGCTCGTAACGGGGCATCTTGTATTAACATTTAAGCTTTATTCTTGGTTTCCTTGTATTTTTCCCAATACTCGTCTGCTCTGTCTGCGTCCCTTTCCATTACTGTTCTATGCTCCTTGCTCCACCTTTCCGTTCTATGATTGCTTTATTTATTCAATCATTCCATCACCCTCGTTCTCTTCTACCCAATTATGATCACCTTCAAAATTGTATGTTTTCTCTTCATCGATCCTAATTTCCCCTACCCATTTAGCTATTTTACCCCTCCTCAGTACATAATCTAGGCGTGACTTTTTATAGGGGGATATGCATGTATATCTCCCTTTTACCTTCGGGTCTAAATTTAAAATTTGGGCCTCGCTCGACTTTGCCAGTATCAGTCTTCTGCCAGCTCTGTATTTTGGTCTACCCAGCTGTTCGATATGCGCACTCCAATCTCCCAGACATATTGTCCGTCCCCTATTCTGATAATCCTTAATTACAATATGTACTTTTTAAATAGCTGCTCATCCTCCTCTTCCGTGTTGCTTGGCGTATATCCCCATAACTGCCCATGTTGGGCCTCCCAGGTGTATCCCTATAACTACCAGATCCTTTATTTTGGCATCCCCACCTTCTTTGCACGAAATAGCATTTCTGGTTATTGGTCTCCACTGCCTCTTTGTGTTCCCTCTCCCTCGGAAAGTAGCTCCCGTTGTCTCGACTCCCCCTGTACTTGTTGTCCCACTTTTCCATGTATCCATATTGTCCCCTCCTTTCTCTTTTGTCCCTTTATCTCTTTTCCCATCCTGTGTGTCTGTGCCTGTACCCTACCGTTATCCCCTCGTTTAAATGTCCATACCGCGTGACTGAAAAATTTGCGCTGCCCCGATTTTATTGATTCCGCGTATGCGTCCTCCTACCGTGTTTCGTTTTCCTATGTCTCACTTGCGCATTGACTACTTTAATTATTATAAAGCTGACATTGACATGACCAATCGCACGCCCTCTTGCCAATTGGCCGTGCCGCTAGTGCACTCCATCGGATGCCATGGCCCTTTAATTGTCTTGAATGTATTCAAGAGACAAGTATTCGTAATTTGCTGTCCTGACCAACTGCATTAACTTTTTATTGACTGCCTCACCCGCACCCCGATAATCTCGTCCTTCTTTAGTTATCCACCACCATTGAAAGCGAGCATACTGTCAACGCCACGTTTCGCCGTTTGCAAAATTCTATTAGGTCTTGTACCTATGTGCTAATCTCATTCACAGCATTTTCCATCTATTGTACTTTTTTTAGCTGTACATAGACTGGTTCAAATGACCGCTCAGGGAATTCTCTCACCCGAAATGTGCCAAGATCTTTCCGGTGAAAACAAAGCATTGTACATCTGCGGAGAAATTGGATCAACCGACCCTTCGAAGTATAACCAGGTAACTCAATATTGTGTCTTATACTTAATGTTCCCTACAGTAAAAATATCATATCTTGTTCTACTTTGCGATTTTGACCGCGAGATGCAGGTAAACAATTAAGCGAGATTCGTGCTCGATCGTACATCGAGATCAACACAAAGGTTCAACCTGCATCTACTCAGTTTGTCACGGATGGCTGTGAGCTTATTATGTTCTGCCGACGTACCATTTTATTCTGGAATTTCGTTGTTGATTAGAGACGGCAAAACCTAGCTTTCTTCGTCCAGCGATTGATTATTGTTATTAGTCAAAGAACTCTTGACTCCCGTAGGGGCGTGGGATTTATTTAAATTAAATGCGAATATCGTCGAGTATGCGCCGGAAGCCTCTGCCCAGAACGCCGTTATCCATATATTAGGCACTAAAAGGGCACCCCAGTAAATCAACCAATGTCTTTGTACAATAACCATGAGCCAGGTTAGAAGCCATAATTTTTGAATGCAAGCGTCCTTGATCCGAAGATGAGTGGTAAGACACAAGATGGTGCAAAGCCCATTTGGGCACATTAACTATTTTAACAATGGTGTCGGCTGGTCGTCTGGCCGTGTGCACCAGACAACAAATCCTGTATGAACGAGCATCTGGGGCTTAGGGGTCTCGGCGCACCCACTGAGGCCAGTTAAACTTGGTATTACTCTTCCCCGTCTGGACTAACAACACGGTGGTGATAGTAGATGACGTTGACGGCGGACGGCGCGGAGACGCTTCTCTAAGTAGTTTTGAATTAACGCCAAAGTCATACTAAGCCTAAGAGGTAGGGAGGAATACGATTTTAGTAGGTTTGTGAGGTCCACACTAGCCACGTTCCTGTTTCTTTTGAGTGTAATAGCAAGTTTCTTTGAGGAGGACACCTTGTTGGTAGACGGTGAGCAGGGTGTATTAGAGATTAAGCAAAATGTGAGAACTCCGCAAGGAGACCCGCTAAGCTGCGTCTCGTTTACACTTCTCCTTGCTGACCTCGTCGGTTACGTCCAACAGTAGTACCAAAAAGCCGTAGTGGTGATGTATGCAGATGATATCGTGGTCGCTCATCGCGATTTAGGTGCCATCAAGCGCATTACCTCTATGATAGAGGCGTTCCTTGTCTCGAAGGGACTTGAGATAAACACCAGGAAGACCAAAGTCATGAAATTCAGGCGCGGAGGTCGATTGGCTGCCAGAGACGTTAAACGTTGCTGCGGCTAACCATTGGAGTTTGTTAACTCTATCCAGTAATTTGGCCTTCGGGTTCATTATACAGGAACGACGTTCACAGCGCATGTAAACGAAACAGCACGGAAGGCACTTGTCTTTCTTTACGGGGAAGTAGGCAATGTCCGAAAACTGTTCATTCCGTCAGCAGTAAGACTCTTCATGCTTAAGATTGTTTCGGGGCTGATGTACGGTCTTGACAAGGTGTGGAACCATCTCACGTTGGCGAATTTTAACCAGCTTGAACCATGTTTTTTTTATTATATATGAAGCGAGTGCTCTTGTGCCTATCCGAGCGAGGAGCCGCTTTGTGTATCTCATGTCAGGCTGCTTACCGGCTGCTAAAACAATCCGATTAAGGCTAAAGATGCCGTAGTAAGTACAGTACCTTACGAATGTTTTATTTTGGAGTGGGAAGCTAAAGTCGAACAGGCCAGACGGGAGGTCGGTGGTTTGAACGTTTTTAATGCCTTGCACCTTTGGTCTAGTCCTGCATGTGACAATCGCCACGTATACACCAGGTACATAGTGCATGGTTATCACTACCTGGTATGTTCAAACGCAACCTTTCACGAGAAGTACGAGTTGTGCACCTGCCGGTTCTGCCTGCAGAGGTGTGCCACGTACCATGTAGTGGAATGCACAGCCCTAGACCGAAAATCGTTGCAATACTTCTCTCGTCAGAAGCATGAAGAAGATAGGGCTTCATGAAGAAACATTTTAAAATGTATATTATATCCAATTTGAGTGAAATAAACATAATTGTAACTAGTCACGCTAGACACTCCGCACGTATGTGCAACAGCATTTCCAAAACCTTCCCAAAAATGAAATTAAACGAACGAAAGCGCGAAAACCGGAAAACCATGAGATTCTGCTTTGTAGGCACAAAAATAAATTATTTCTCTACAGGTATTGTGATCGAAGCTGAAAACCGGATCTATTTAAAGAATCCCAGGCCTAAAAAGGGACAAAACCCGGCACTCTAGTCCCATCAACTGCGCGGCTAAATCGTTTTGAAGAAAAAGACACTGCTCTGTGTTTGGTGGGACCAGAAAGGCGTGATCTACTATGAGCTGCTGAAATTCAGTCAAATTGTTAATGCGGCTCTTTACCAACAGCAACATATCAATTTGATTGAGCCGAGTTTCGCCCGAAAAACGACACAATGGCGACAGAAACAACACAAGGCAACTCGGCACCATGACAATGGTTCCCCGTTGCACTCATCGGGAGCGGTAAAAGAAACCATAAACAGGCTCGGATGGGAAACACTCTCTTACGCGCCGTACTCACCAGTCTTGGCTCCGTCCGATTTCCATATCTTCGCATCAGTGTAACTCTATTCCAACAAAAGATATGATGCACTACCATCCACCCCCTATAATCATAAAATTATTATTATTGTTAACTCGAAAGCATATAGTATATGTACTGAGAAGGTTGTGCACAAGCTACATTAGAGATCGTACGCTCGAGGTAGATAAATTAATAACAAAATGTAAGTAGTATTGTGTTTAATATTACAGTATAAAAATAATTGTTTTTTTTTAAAGTGTACGGTATTACTTTTAATCAAAGAGAAGCAAAAATTGAATTCTCGGAATAATAATAGATTCACTATATATATATATATATATATATATATATATATATATATATATATATATATATATATATATATATATATATATATATGTGTATTAAGATACACATTTGTGATGTATCTGTAAGAACATGTGCACAGCCCGCTCGGGGCATAACTCAAGGCGTTAGGTCCAAGACTGGGATGGCCCATTTAGCCAGGGTGCCTCTCACCGAAGCGGCGTTCCCTCTCTAAATATCCAATGAGAGACATTACAGTAAATATTCACCCGCCCTCTTGTCTCCTGTAGCCAGCACCAATCTTCTTCCGACATCGTTGAGCAGTTTCTTCGTGAGCAGCCTAGGCCCCCCAATGTCTCGAACGCAAGAAGTGAGGGCAAGTGTGGGTAAGCAATACTTAAGTACTTTCTGCACTTGGCTGCTTCCGCTAGGGCTACCCTGTGTCCAAGGCGGGCTGCGTCCGTACCGACCATTGAAGGGGCTAAATAGTCGGTTACGGTCTCATCCCACACCAGCATTTGGCCCCGCTCAAAGGGAGTCAAAGTCATTCCATCAGGTCACCTTCCATCGTCTCTGACTAAGCCGGGAGGCTCTAAAATGCATAGGTAGCCCGCCGACCGTAGTCCTCCCCTCAATGTTTCATTCAAGGCTGAGTGGCGTGCGATTCTGCCTGAACTCTGCGGACAGGAGTTGACCTCGTTACCGCACCTGCACTGGTGTGGGGAGACTAGCTCTACATCTAACCTCAACCCGACTAGTATTCGTGTAGACTCGTCATCCAGGAGGGTACCAAGTTGAGGGCTCGGGAGGGCGTGCAGCCATGCACCTGCACCGGGCGAGGAAACTGTCTTTAACCTCGCTTTGCTAGTGGCCGTAGTTGTCCGGTCCCACAAACCGCTCCATCGACGATCGTTTGCCAGTTCTGACCACGAACGCTGAAGAGAAGGAGTCTCCGGTAAAGACCCACAGAATGCAATAGCGTCATCCTGAGTCTTTTCAAGCATGGAGTGGAAGTTTGCAATCACTTGGGGGTCCAGTATAGACTCAGCGCCACTAGTCGCCGAATGTACGGAGCCGATGTGTGCTGCGACTGAAAGAGAAACTGCTTCAGGCAGGCCCAGTCCACCTCTGGCTACCGTCTGAACTAGGGAAGCGTCTCGCAACCGCAGGTTGAGCATAGATTCCAAGGCAAAACGGCCGAGAAGGCTGAACTGTTAATTCCCCTGAACAGGTAGTTTAGCCTCAACGCGAAGAAGCATGAACGCAGGAGGTACACCCCCCGGTGAGCGCCCAGCTGGAGAAGACGATTAAAGCCAATCTCGAGTTTTTCCCTCCCGCGTTCGGTTGTCGGTCCAAGATGGCGAGAGAACAGGGGTACGCCAAGAAGATCCAGGTCGTCGCAGGTTACGCGGCAACCTGGAAGTAGATTCTGTATAGTGGAGATGTCAGCTGTACCTGAGCCGGTTATGTGAACCTCACACTTGACGGGGTTAAGGTCCAAAATGCTGCATGTGGTGAAACTAAGTATTTTCTTTAAGTCTTCACAGACCGTACTAATGTTACCTCCAATGACACCGTCGTCCAAATACCAAAGATTGAGTGGACTTTCAAGTGAGTTAACCAAGTTTTTAACGGCATGACAAAACAGAGGGGGAGCGAGGGGATCTCCCTGTTAAACCCCAACAGCCGAAATAAGCAGTGCCGAGGGCAAGACTAAGCGCGATGAAGCACCGTAGGCCAATTTCACTTGGTGATAATTGGCAGGGGTCTCATATCCAACCACCTTCAACAAGTGATCCCTCCTGAGGGTGTTGAAAGCGTTCTTGAGATCAAGTTTGACTAGCACGTATGGATCGGGCCGAGAATCATTAAAAGCCCTGGTAGCGTGAATCATTACTTCAGCACCCCCCTTGGTGGAGAAACCCAACTGGTGAGGCCCAATCTCTAGGCTGATAACATGCCTAGAGACCCTTACTGCCATTTTCACCGCGATTCTGCGTTGTACCGATGAACAAGCGATAGGTCTAAACGAGCCGTCTTTCTTCTTTAGTACAAGCAGCCTCCCTTCGAAGATAAGGGGACACCATCCTAAATGCGGAGGTCCCCATCGCAGTAGATCGATCACCTTTGCTAGGGCCTAGCTAAGTCCATCGGAATGATTCCACCGTATAGCGAATATTCTCGACCGAGGTAGAAGAAGGTAAAAGTTATGAAGGCAGAGGAGACGGCCAACACAAGTCCGGTCGCGCGGGAGTTGTGTTTTCCCGTAGCAAAGCTGCGGCGGCTGGTTCATCGACCATAACGTCGTCAGACAGAAGAAGGCAGGCTGCCCCTGACACGTCTCCGTCCGACAGTTTGGCCGACCCGGTCCGCGTGATCGAATGATTTCACTCAGAATTACCACCCGACTCGCCCGCGGTAGGCAGGAGAGCCAGATCTGTAAGTCGAGCACTAACGTAAGAACTTCACCAAGTGCTTCCTAATGACCACTGCCAATGAGCGTGTATCCCTGCAGTCTACCGGTAACCTAAGCACGACTGGGGCGAAGGAGAAAAGCCCAAACCAGGCCGCATCGTCGTTGTCCACGGCAACCTTTAACAACACCTCCGACAGTGCGTCTGTCACCAACTCTGACCACTTTGGGCAAGACGCGAACTAACGTCCCATTTTTGATGAAGGCTTGGATGCACTCCGCGAGGTCGGTATTGACTTTGTTCGGGGTCCCGTCATGATGGGGTATGGTGCTCCCGCCCCCATGTTTGACTGTGACATGTCTACGGAGGCCTCACCTAGCAAAAGTCTGACCGCACTGGTGACATGTTACCTTGTTGGGCCCCAGGGGTTTCGGTGTAGTCGCAAGGATCTCTATAGACGTGAAGCTTGAGCCGGCTCCTTCTGAATAATCCGACAAGGTGACCAGTGTGGGTTCTGTCACCTTTCTGCCATTGTAATGATCGTCCGTCATTATGATTGGCTGAGGTCGCTAGCAACTAGCAACAAGCTAGTCAGAAGCGCCAATAATGGCAGGCATTGTCACGGCTTCGTTGATTGATGCATCCGGATGACTAGCACGAAATAAAATAGTCTTGAGCAGCTTGGTGACTTTGCATCGTGGGGTCCCCTACAGCCATTTAGGCGGGTTCAAACAATCGGCAGCAAGGTGGCCTCCTCTGCCACAGTTGCGACAAGCTTTAGGAATGAGCAGTTAGCCGCCATATGGCCAACCCTGGAATAGTTGAAGCAGACTCTGGGCTGGTCGGGGTCTAGAACCACCGCGTGCTAACGATAACCCAGAAACACTGACGCCGGCGGTTGACGATCGAATGTCAAGATAACTTTTGGTAGAGGCTTCTTCTGAGCGCCAGAAGAGACAATCAGTCTTCAGGCAGTTGTAACGCCAACGTTCGATAGCTAGATACGTTACGATCTTTTCCTTCGTTAGCGAGGTACAGACACCTTAAATCCTGGCCTTAAACGAGGCCAATCCCGGGCAAGAGGCGGCCACCTGGATGTCTTATACGCACGTAAGGCTTGACAGCTTCTGGACCACATCGATAGAAGAGACGTTAATAAATATACTGCTCTTGTCGCCTGAGATACGATCCTCCGGCACCAGACTGTGAATTGCCTTAAATAAACGTAACATCGAGCCTTCCTTGAAGTCGACCGGACTCCCGTCAGGCTTCTCCTTGTGTCTGAGGCAAACCCTGAATGCTCCGAATGCTCCTGAGCTGACTTTATTTTTCAGCCGGTCTAACTGCTTTTGCTCCCGCATCACGGTCTTTTTAACTCTTGCGCTTGTAACAACGGTGAAATGATCGTGACCCGAGGGCTCGTCAACCACCGAGTCAGCATCGACCCCTGCCTTCTTCGCTTAACACCCGCGGAGTTGTTACTTATCGCGCTAGCAGGCCTCAATATATCATCGACGGCTGTAGGTGCATCGGTACGAATGTTCGCGATGTCCAGGCTAGCAGGAGGTACAACTATCCGGGCGGGGGTATTTAGGCCCATGATCGCGTTTTACATTCACTCGCAATAATAATAATAATAATAATAACAATAACAAAACCGACCAAAATAGCACAAACAACACTGTTTTGAGTCTAACGTGATACGGTAACGCTTTGGTAAGTCAACCCCAGACCACACTACACTAAGGTGGGGCTTTGTGAGCGCTTTGTTTCTCTCTAAAAACTAGAACCGAGACTTGTGTCGCAACGGCAGGTGCAACGTTTTGAGTCTACTGCCGTGCAAGTGCGAGGCCGTTGTACGTCATACACTCCTTAAAGACTAAGCCTAGTCAAGTTATATTGTGGGACAGCTCTAGCAGTGCGAAGATCCAAAACTAAGAATCCCTCGAAAAAGTTATGGGAGGGTAAAAGTCACAAATACTCAACCTGGGCGTTGGTGGCACTGACCATCATTCGCAAGTTGCAAAAAGTATCACATTTGACTGACTGACTGCCATTGCTTTGTTTACTGTATCAAAACCGACCCGCAGGTTATCGTTAGATAAGGGTGCAAGCAGAGTGCAGCCTAGAATACCGCACAAATTAGAGAGGAGCCTTTCTAGGCTTTGTAGAGCAAAGTTGATACAAATTGTAAATTAAAAAATCTGTCCCATTACAGGTTCCTGAAATGTACTAAGGCGCATAAGCAACTGACCGGTTAAGGCCGAGTAACGGTATTTACTCAGTAGCTTCGACGCAAATAAGTTACTCACGTGGCCTTTTATTTAGCAACATTTGTTGTTGTTGTTGTTGTTTCCCAAACACAACAACGGTGTTCAGCGAGTCCGCGATGCGTCCTAACACAGTTATTCCAAAACCGTGTTTACCTATATCGAGGTTCATAACGTAGGCGGAACGCACATTACAACGCTTAAGTTCTTGCTAAAAATAATTTATGAAGCAGCTTCCTGGCAGATTTGCTCTAGAGGTCCATCATCACGGATTGGCAATCTCATGAGCAAGTTAGAAACTGGCAACATAGAAGCAACTACTTCGACACGGATAAACGGCTTTGAATAGCAGACTCTAGCCTAGCCGCCGGATTATGTCGCTACAGGGACCGATATTACAGCAACTCCGATGTACGGAGTCGATTGTAAAAAAGGCACTTAACATACGACACTACCGCGTGCAAACCAATTGAACCTTCCGTCTTTTTCTTTCGGTGGCTTACACTTCGGTTAAACTTAAAAAGTGAGAGCGTACTGAGAAGTGTGGATTGGAATGTCTTGAATTGAGGCAGATGAAGGGTGAAACTTGACTCTGCCTGTATCGCCGTAAGAAGAGAAATTATCGTCGCCCCGTACGCCCGAAGCGCGGAAACGGCGCGGCCGTACGTTTTACTCAGTACCTAAGTAGAGTTAAACGCAACAACGTTAATAATACCAGAAGAACAGCACAAATTTAGGAAAGGAAGGTCAACGCACTTAGCAAATAGGGAGCTGCTCGGAGCAATCTGGGATACGCCGTCCCGGCCGAAGAGTTGCCTATATGCTGAGTTCGTAGATTTGGAAGCGGCGTTTGATATAGCACCAAGGGATAAGATCGTTGAAGAACTAGCTAAAATGGAAGTGCCGGGAGCAGTGCTGAGGTTGCTCATCAACATCTTAAAACAAAACACGCTGCTGCTTGACAACGGAGTTGGCGTTGCGGGGAAGGTAATTCAAACCACAGGTGTCGCGCAGGGCGATTGACTGAGTCCACTACTGTTATCCGTGTTTCTGGGTGGTTAGCCAGAACGGATAAGGATGAGCTGGACGCGAGAGTGGGCTACAATTTTGCTGTACGCAGGTGATGCAGTAGTGCCGGCGTGGTCTAGGGGACTAGTGCGCTAGTCTAGCATGGTTGCCATCTACCGGGGTGTCGCCGGTTCGATTCCTGTTGTTGGTTTCTTTGAGCGATGCTCATTGAGAATAGATGATAAACCATACCGCTGAGAGTCAGCGGGCACGCTACCACAAGGACTGTTGGGGAAACCCTAAATATCTTTACATGTCCGGCCCTCGGTGCGTTGAAGATATACCTCAGTTAAGTTCCAAGCCCGTAGGGGACGGAGGACAGTCTAGAATTAAAAACGAGCTCCTTAAAAATGTTTTTAATTCTAGGTGATGTAGTAATCTTTAGTCGTAGCCTTTTCAGAGTGAAACAACCAATGGATCGACTAGTTACATTCATGGATGAAAATGGCTTATAGGTTAATTGGGAAAAATAGGTAATTTTAGGGACAGTAGCCATAAAATTTCGAAAAGGGCGGCCGTCTGACCGCATTAAATCAGGCGAAAGGAATTAGAATTTGTAAATAAATTTACATACCTAGGGCTCACCTTATTAACAAGGGGCAGTAGCTTTTGATCACATATCCAGGAGAGGGTTAGGAAGACCACCATTGCAGCTGCGGCAATTAAATGCCCACATATGCTTTCGGTCGATGTAGCAGTCACTCTTTTTGGGATACACATAGTACCCATCGTCACATATGGTATTTCACTAATATGGGATAAGGTGAGAGTGGACGAATTCCGTTTAATTGATAGGGGTAAGGTTTTTCTGTTTTGAAAGAGGGTTTTTGCGCTTTCAAATACGTACAGAAATAGGATGGTCCACATGCTGGAGGGAGGCCCACTGCTGACAGAGGATCTGCAAAAATGATGGAATTTAAGAAAACGTGCGTTTTTGACGTTTATATGCGGAACTGGCAAAGCAAAGTTAGTGAAGTCGACATACGAAATTATGGGACAGCAGCAATGAGGAGCACTGGGTGAAAGGCTAGAGGGGTGGAGGATCAGCTTTTAACCACGGCCCTTGCAGCCCACGGATTTCATCCCGTTCTGTGCAACGTGGAGGGCTTTCACAAGATGAATGTCGATTCACACAATGCAGGAGTAAATGTGATGTGTGGTATTCCACGCCGCTGTTTTCCGGCGGTTCGGTCGCATAGCAGAACGGGCAAAACGCTAGATTGATTGTTGTGTCAAAACACTGTGATGTAACATAAACACACTTACCCAGTCCGGGTGTTAATAAATAAATAATAAAAATAATTATGTGGAATCCTCTCCCACAAGACGATATATATATATATATATATATATATATATATATATATATATATGCCATAATGATTGAACATTAATTAGAGCCTAAGCTTATCAGAAACATTCTAAACCAAAGGCTGCCTGGACTAAGGATCAGTGATCTTGGCAGGATCCTAAAAAGTAATAGTATAAGTCCCAAATAATGCCGTGAAAACACGTTGAATATTTTGATTTGCGTAACACATTTTACATAAATCAAACTCCTCGGCTTGTCTCTTTAAGAATCTATAATTATTGTTTACATACGCTCAATCATTTAGTGTTGCACGTGTCTGAAATACATCTAGGACTATAGAAGTTCGTGTCGCATTATAATTCACATTTCTTTATATAGGGTGGCCTATCGAAATTCGAAGTACGTCTGACTGGATGTCTTTTAACACCAGAACAGGGTACCTCAAGCGTTTAAGGCTACCCACTGGATGCCAATAAATACCAGTGGATACCAATACCTTGTCCAAACTTAAGAGCTTTTATCCTTAGAAGACATATAGATCAAAACTCGAAAGCATAGACAGTTGTTGTGTGAGTACGCATATTAACTTCAAATTTTACTGTGAATGAAATGACAATTGAATTCTGCCCGATAAGCATCAAAGAAGCAACTCGCCAGTTGTAAAGCCAAACCATGATGTGTTCTTACGTCTTTATCTTAACATTGTATTAATATAAGATTGGTATTATGCATTTGATCAAGCTAACTAGTTATCAAATAATAATAGCAGCACTATTATCATTAGTTATTTTTATTGTGACATTTATATATACTGAACCTCCTACTCGCCGTTGAATAATTTATCAGGTGATCCAGCGTTGCGGGTATCAAGCTTGGCGTACGTTAAATGGGATCAATACAATTTGAGAAATATATATATATATATATATATATATATATATATATATATATATATATATATATATATATATATATACATATATATATATATACGAAAGCATTTTACTATGCTAACGTTAGTTTATATTTGATTTAGGACGTTTTTCGGGAACGTTACTCAAGGTACCTCATGGTACGACGGAATCTGAGTTCACGTGCTGCTCGAATGTTCTTCCTGGGCTTCGGCAAGCGTTGGGTCTTGCGTACACCTCGGAGCCACGTATATCTATATGCATCCATATTTCCTATGCTTAAATACTTAAACGACACTGTTGGGCCTGATACCGATTAACATTTGTTTGACATTACCCTATACTATCTGGAAACTATGTAGTAGATTCTAAAAAAACTAAGATTTATAATACAGATATGTTGACCAAGCCTTAGTACCGCTCATATACGTATAGTCTCGAAATGTCAAACTAAAACATCATGTAATAAAGTATGTTAAAGATGTCTTAACAGCGAAGTGGTACTTTACTGTGTTGTCTCAAATCGGATTTTCATTCTAAAAACGCTCATTTAACATTTGAAATTGCTTAAATTGGCTTTTGGCTCTAATGTGCAACTTATGTTCAACCTTATCCAACTAATAGAAAATTCAGTCTTCTTGGGTTGTTCACAATAGCCTGTAGGAGGGCAGATGAATTAGATATGGTCTTTAATGAGAAAATAATAATTGCAATATATATATATATATATATATATATAGTGAGAGTTGTGGCGGACGCCAAGGAGTGCGGCCGTGTGCTCATCGAACTCTGAGGAAACATGTCCATTCGTGTGTGTGCAGGATGGTAAACCCAGGGAGTGGCATACCAGAGTAATGTTTGTAACTTAGTGATCAGTTTGGTGTACTGTGTGTGGCCATGCGACAGAGGCACGAGCAGCCATGGGGCTGTGAAGATCCACACGACATGATGAAGCTAAACGAAACCACCCGCGTAACGGTCCGTAGGCTTCAGCGGCACGCCGCTGTCATTCAAATTCGAATTCTAACGGCTGTTTAACTAAATTTTGATGCTAGAGCATCTAATCTACAAAGTGACGCCAACAGTTATTTTAACAACTCATCGCCAAAACAATGAAAACGATGTTTTCCTTTGGAATGGCAAGGCATGCAAAGTTGACAGCTACCGCAATGCCAATAACCACTGTGCTTCACTTGAGAAGCAGCAATAATAATGATAACGGCTGCACAACCAAAGGAAGTTAACGCATTTGAATCAGGCCTGAGAGTCTCGCCTCATATTGGCAGATCATGGAGACAACAGGTCTTACCACGGGCTCGCCAGCCCGCGGTCCGCGCAGTCGGACCCTAATAGGGTCCCCTGTCCAACTTGCGGATTGACGTTTACACGAAGAGGCCTACGTCGACACATAACGGTGAAGCACGGAGGGGGTGCCCATAACATAATCGACGAGTCAGAGCGCTCGAACCCTCGGTTTACCGCGGATCAGTTAGTCAGTGTCATTCAAGTTGTCACTCGCCGCTGGCGGTTGGTCCGCATCTTGCCGAAATCAGTACGTAGGCAAGTTGCCGAAGTGTTCACTTGCTCTGTTCTCTTTTGCGCCCGTCGTCCTCCGCCTTCCCGATGGTGGGAAAGATGACCGCTCGTTAGCGGTTATCGTCCGGAAGAACCTCCGCGATTTCACTGATGGAAAACGGTTTAACCTTAGCGGTAGCCCCGCCCCTAACCAACCTCCCCGGCAGCGGACGATCAACACCGTCCGGCTAGCCATTACCAAGCTCTCGGAAGGCGACGTGTTTGCGGCGGCTAGGGTCTTGATCCCAGAAGACACGCTAGCGCAGAAGCCTAGCGATACAGCCGTGCTGCTGGATAAGCACCCTCCCTCGCCCTCATTCCTAACATGGCTTAGCCCCTCTCACGTGCCCCTGCCATCAACTACATCAGGCCAGAACGTCCGGTCTGCCATACAAACGTTTTCCCGTAGTTCAGCAGATGGCCTGAATTTCATCAGACCCCGGTTCTTACAAGACCTGTTGTCCCCCGCTCTAGGGGCTGCCGCAGACCGGCTGGCGGCTGCCCTAGCCAAGGTCGTCGATCTTCTTCGATAGGGATCGCCCCGACTGGCGACCCCTTATCTTTGGCGCCCGACATTTTGCCCTCAAGAAGAAAGATGGTGGTGTGAGGCCCATCGCGTGCTCATCCGTAATCCGAAGGCTGGCGGCAAAGATCTGCATTTTTGAAAAAAAGGCGGATGTATCAGGTGCTCTTGGTTGTCATCAGCTCGGGTTTGCGACACCGGGAGGATGCGAGGCCGCGGTGCATTCAACTCGGTCCTTCTTGGAGTCTCGCTCCGGAGCCACCCTTGTGGTCAAGCTTGACTTTAAGAACGCCTTTAACACCATTCGGAGGGACCACCTGTTAAATGCGGTTAAGGCTTGGACACCGAGTATGTTCCACCAGGTAGAATTAGCTTATAAGACGCCATCTTGCCTTCTTCTTCCACATGATACCATAATGTTGCAAGCTGGGGTGCAGGAGGGCGACCCATTGGGTCCCCCTCTGTTTTGCCTGGCTATCAAGGAGTTAGTCGACTCTCTCGAGCGCTCTCTAAACACATGATACTTAGACGACGGTGTACTGGGCGGGGCACCTGATGCAGTTCTGAGGGACATCCACAGAGTCATCGAGTTTGCGGAGCGGAGTGGCCTGGCCCTAAATCCTGCAAAGTGCGAGGTTCATGTCGTAGGAGGTGCTACGTACTTTGAAGTGTTGGAGGTTTCTCCCAGGGTGCAGGACTATTGGCACAGTTCTGGAGTTACTAGGCGTCCCCCTATTCCCAGAGGGAGTTCCGGCAGCCCTCGAAAGGTGGATAGAAAAACTAGAGCATGCGATGTCACGCATTCCTTTGGTAGGATTTCACCGGGGCCTTTTTCTTCTAAGATCTTCGTTTTCGGTCCTACGTCTCAATCACCTGTTTCGAGGTGCAGACTGCTCGCTTGCTCCGGGACTCCTTGAGCGACTAAACGACAGCGTGCTTACTACAGTTGAGGCTCTTTTGAATCTCAGTCTATCGGCAGAAGCACGTCAACAACCTCTACTCCCCGTTATTTGGGGAAGTCTAGGGTTGCCTGATGCTATTGACCTATCGGAGGTAGCTCTAGTAGCTTCCCTCCACAGGTCTTTACAACGGGCTAAATCACTTCTCGATTCAGTCGCTCTTACGGATCTAGAGGATCGCTTAGAAACAAGCCGCCGTAGAGCAGGTGCCCTGTGCGGCCACAAACCTCGCAGAAGCTGCACGCCAGAGCGCCACAAACGCTGATAGGGCCAGGCTGCGCGCCGTATCCTCCAAAGGGGCGGGCGCATGGCTCCACGCCATAGCCTGTGCTCGGATCGGGACACTCCTAGATGACGAGTCAGTGAGAATCGCAGTGGGACTTCGTTTGGGAACGGACTTTGTGCACGCTTATACCTGCGTCTGCGGTGACGCCGTCCAGCCGGATGGACGCCACGGGCTATCCTGTATAGTCAGCGCAGGTAGACGAGCCAGACGCCAAGCTCTGAACGAAACCTTCAGCAGAGCCCTACGCTGTAGTGGCCTACCGAGCGTCCTGGAGCCCGTCGGACTGGATAGGGAAGGCGGGAAGAGACCCGACGGTCTGACCTTAACCCCGTTCGAGAGCGATTGCATGCTGGTTTAGGACGCGACAGTTACTGACTCATTAGCCTCTTTTGTGGTTAGTGCTAGCGCGGCCCGGGCCGGATATGCTTCGGCTCTTGCCGAGGCAGGCAAGGTGAAAAAATACCAGAACATCAGGTACCCGTACGAGTTCTACCCACTTGCCTTCAAGACACTTGGCGGGCCGGGCCCGTCCACTCGCGGTTTGCTAGAGAATGTCGGGAAGCGACTAGGTCTAGCCAGCGGTGATAGGCGAGCGGGCGATTTTCTCAGACAGCGCCTGTTGCTGGATGTGCAACGGAGCAACGCGGCTTCGGTTCGGGGAACCCTCCAGAGATGGTTGGTTCCTACATTAGAATAATAATACTTTGGGGGGTGATGGGGTGACCATTGCATTATGGTCACATGGAAAGTCCCTAGCTTGGGATGCAACGGTTTCGTGCACAACCGCGGCTTCCTATTTACACCACAGCTCTGTTGAGCCGGGGTGGGTAGCAAAGCACGCGGACGCCAGAAAACGGTTTAAATATGCTGGACTGGAAACAAGATATATATTTGTGCCTATCGCCATGGAGACACTAGGACCAATCATCAAGGGAACCGAAGCATTTCTCAAAGATTTAAGTAAGCGAATTCAGAAGGTCACGAACGACTGAAGAGAGGGTCAGTTCTTGAGGCAAGCGTTGTCCTTGGCCGTTTGCAGAGGGAACGCGGCATCTATTTTAGGCGCCATGGAGTGAACTAATTCTTTTAAAAAACTTTGCAATAATACGTTCAGACCTCACATATGTTACATTGTTTAACATATAATAATAATAATAATAATAATAATAATATTAATAATAATAATAATAATAATAATAATAATAATAATAATAATAATAATAATAATAATAATAATAATAATAATAATAATAATAATAATAATAATAATAATAATAATAATAATAATAATAATAATAATAATAATGGACCGACATAGCCCGCCGGCAAATTTATTTGTCTGTTATCACAATGTGTCACTTAACGAACTGAAAATAAACAACTCAAGGCTCTAGGTCCAAGCTGGGGCTGGTCCACCTGGCCAAAGTTACTCTCACCAACGCAGCGTTCCCCCTCTGAACGTCCAACGACAAGCGCTGCAGTAAGTACTCTCCCGCTCCCTTGTCTCCTGTGGCAACCACTAATCTTCTCCCGACGTCTCTGAGTAATTTTTTGGTAAGCAACCCTGGTCCCCCCAACGTCTCAAAAGCTAGAAGTGAGAACAAGTGGGGGTAGTCCAGGTTTGAGTACTTCCTGCACTTGGCTGTTTCCGCTAAGGCAACCGCATGCCCAGGGCGGGCTGCGCCAGTACCGACCATTAAAGGGGCTAAAGAGTCGGTAACAGTCGCATCCCACACCAGCATCTGGCCCCGATCGAATGGGGTCAGAGTCATTCCGTCAGGCCTTGTTCCGTTATTTCTGACTAAACCGGGAAGCTCCAGCACACATGGGTAGCCTGCTAACCGTAATCCTCTGCAGAACGTCTCGCTCAGGGCCGAGTGGCGTGCGATCCTGCTTGAACTCTGGACGCAAGAAAGACCGTGGTGGCCTAGGGAGTCGACTTCGTCACCACAACCACAGCGATGTGGGGAAACCAGTTCTGCTCCCACTCTCAAACCGACCAATAATCGTGTAGACTCATCGTGTAAAAGGGTACCCAGTTGAGGACTCGGGAGGGCCGATTATAATAATAATAATAATTAATTGACAATTTAAAAGAATTGCAATTATAATTGCAAACCTCACAAATGTAACATTGTTTAGCATGTGGCGTCGAAAGTGGATTTGGCAACCATAGTACATAAAAATGGCAGCAACAAATCTCGAATGAAAATAGCAACATTGTCGTCAAGGACAACAAGAATGTTGCACATATATATATATATATATATATATATATATATATATATATATATATATGTGCTATACAGGCTAGGATGGCTAAACTTCACTTGCATAAGGTGGAATAACAAAAGCACATTAGAGCAGAAAGCCTACTTAAACAAATTCAAATATTAAACGAGCGTTTTCTGGAGGATATTCCAATTTAAGATAACATATATTAAAGATATATCATTGAGGCGGACTCGCCCAAAATAGTAGTAATTTAATATAATAAATAAACTAAAAAAAAAATAATAATAAAATATTGGTAGTAAAAATAATATAAACATGTAGGTACAACTATATCGTTAAATGACGAATTGCTAAGAAAGGCAGAAGTGTAAGAAATGAAAAATAGAGTAATGTAAGAATTCGCTAATGTGTGAATCTCTGTAGGGGTCAATATATATATATATATATATATATATGTAGTTATGAAGGACACTTAAACGGCAAGGCATGTGCCAGGTCTAAGATTTGCAAACGCTGTTCTAGTATAAAGCTTGAAGTGATGAAAAAACATTAAAGGGAAGTAGTAAGGTTTTAAGGGGTGCCGTTTCATTTGTAAGAGAGATTTTCCTGATGAAAAGGGAAATATCAAAATGCATTAAAGGGAGCGTACTTGTAGCAGATTACTTAGATACAACGAATTACAAAGATAAAACGAATAAAACGACAATAGTAGTAAAAACTAAATGGGATAGAAGGTTGAAACTTGTGGCAAGGCAAGAACTCAGCTATCAGCAATGACAGGCACTAAACAGAGGACAAATTAAAAGTAGGGCACACTCTTTGATCCCTCATCCCCAACATAAAAAAATAAATTAAGCGGCAATGGAAAGACTAAAACATTACCTCACGCAGATCCTCACGGGACATGGGGACTTTCAGACCTATCTTTTTTGAATTGGAAAAGCTCGACCCACACTTTTATAAAGTGCCAAATATTGGAACAGACTAGAGCCAAAGCAATTGCAAAACTCAAGAACAAATGGACTTATGAAGGAGACGGAACAGGAGAAAATATTCCAGATGCCCCCAGAGGAACCCTTAAGAAGTTTGCACACCACTTATGCGGCACGACTTCTGGGTAGGAGCTAGGAGTAGCTATGGCTACGGAAGTACTGAAGAAGAAAGGAGCCTTAGTAAGGCTTAGGAGATCAAGATTTCCCTCTACTGTACTAGAAAATCACGTAAGTCTGAATGACGTGGCTTTATAGGTGTTGGTACAAGACACGTCGAACGTTAAGGAGACCCGTGAGTGACCCCGGCCAATTATCAAAGTAGTACTCGCCACTTCTCCTAATAGTCCATAGTACTGTCCTATAGAGATCTGGGCCATCAGAGACTGAAGCTTAAGGGGGAATGCGCGTTTAATGAGTGAGGGTCTCAGCAGACTAACATCCATCCGCTGGGATTGAATCCCACACTGCTCGAGATGGGAAGTGCGACCTTTCCCTTTCCCTACTCACAGCAAAAGTACGTAAGAGTACTTAATCTTTCTCTTTACAAAAAATTACAAGTAGGTTATAGGCAGTATACACACAGAAGTATGCACTGATGTGGCGGGCAGTTCATTCAAAGCAAACTAGTTTAAAGAAAGTTTGTGAAAATAAGAAATTATGGAGCTAAAAGGGAATTCGAAAAAACTCGACAGGAGTCGCGCAGAGTAACAACCTAAGCCCACCATTATTCTCTCTAGTTTCGGCCGAGCTTCTCTAGCTAGTGGAAAGCCTTAGGTGGTGCGGACGTTAATGTTATGTTACATATTATTATTATTATTGGCCTGTGAGTTATGCCTGTGAGTCTGTGAGCCTCCGAGTTAGATGTAGACGGCATTAGACTGAAAGCGGTTTCATCCGACGCCGCTGGAGCGAGGCTCGACGTGTTTCCGTCCAAGCTAGTCAGCAGTAAGCTGACCGATGACCAGTTCCGTGCCCCCAGTGGCCTCAGACTTGGCATTGCCATGTTTGAGAGGGAGGAATGTCCGTGTGGTAGAACGGTGGATTGAACGCGGCTTGCACTGGCTTAGTTGCACTAAGCTGGCCGGGCTAACGCAGGGCCGCCGCGATGCCATCAATGACATCCTCGGCGTGCTTTCAGGCAAGCTAGCTGCCGCGTCACGCTTGAGCCTGGTGGACTGCAGAGGGACAACAAGCGTTGAATGGCGTGGGCCGTGACTATCTCAGACACGTACGCCCTCCGCCATCGGGGCAAGGACGCACTCAAACTGACAAAAGAGCTTGCCAAATCTGGCCTCTAATTGAATGGATTGTACCCCAATGCTGTTTCAAATTCCAGAAGATAGGTCACTGGGAAAGGGACTGCAAGGAAGCAAAAGCAGCAAACATAAGGTACCACAAGTGCGGAGAAGTAGGCCATCCAGCTAAAACCTGCGACAAAGTGGCAAGATGCTACAACTGTAAAGACGGAGACACCGGACACGCAGCAAACTCTAAGGAATGCCCAGCCTACAGGCAATGCATTAGAGAGATAAGAGACCGTAAAAGCGAGGCAAGAGAAAATGGCCCAAAACAAAGGACCCCGCTTGTGCACAAGGCCAGGGAACAGGATCCCACAACCCAGGACGTCACCTTCCAGGCTGCCTTCGCGGGCAAACAACCTGCTTCAAACGGCAACAAGGATGACGACGGCTTTGTGCCCTATAAGAAGACAATGAGAAACCCAAATAACAAGGACAAGCAGGAAGGTCAAAACAAAAGCGATGACGACGAAGAAACTGAAATGCATACAGACTAATTTGGGCCGGTCCAACGTGGCCCAATCCCTACTGTATGCAAAAGCACAAAATGAAGGCGTTCAAGTTCTACTTATTAGTGAACCTAACAGAAGGTGGCTGTCCAGTGGGCAAGGCAGAGAATGCATCAGCGACGAAAACGGCTACGCAGCGCTATGGGTTAAACCAACAATAGCTGTCAAAGCGCAAGGATCAGGAAAAGGATGGACGTGGGCAGAACTTGACAGAGGACCGATCGTGTGCAGCTGCTACATCTCGCCTAACTCGGGACGACAAGAATTCACCAAATTTCTAGATGAACTCTCAGACGAAATCAGAAGATGCGAGCCACGATCTAAGGAGATCTTAGTGGGAGGGGATTTCAACGCAGCCGCAGTAGAATGGGGAAGCAAGGCAACAAACAGCAGAGGCCGAGAGTTAACAGAGTGGCTAGCGCAGCTGGGCATGGCACTCTTTAACGACGGCCGTCTGCCCACATTGGATAGAAGAGATCAAGCTTTATTCATAGATCTCACATTTGGATGTGAAAACACCATAAATAAACTGAGAAACTGGAAGGTCTCAGAAGAAGACTCCCAAAGCGACCACAAATATATAGAATACGAATACGGGAAAGAGGAAGCACCCACCCAGCAGGAGGGAGACATACGCCGGGCGGCGTGGCGTGCTAACAAAGTGAACCTCGGCAGACTCCGCGCCCGTTTAAGGATTGAAGGACAAATACTCCTCAATACTCAGAGACAACTTCGTCCTGAGGATGTAGTACTGGCATTACAAAGGGCATGCGAGGCAGCCTCGCCGCGTCGGCGGGGCGTGTCCCGCCGACGCGGGATGCGGCACGGAGGATGTACACTTGCGCTAGAAGGAAACTTACAGGTGTGGAGGAAGCATGGGAGGGGCTACAGGCCGCAAGAAATGCCCTCAAAACGGCCATCAAAAGCAGTATAGAAAGAAAATGGAAAGAGCTCTGTGGCGAAGTGGAAGACAACATATGGGGGAAACCCTATAAGATTGTCATGGACAAATTAAGGAGATTACGGCGAACGCTTAAAGAAGAGCTGGCAGAGAGAGCAGTAAGGCGACTCTTCCCAAGCCACGCCGAGCCCACCCGTTCAGAAATAGACACGGAGCAGGATAACATACCTTTGATCACTCAAGAGAAAATAGCTGCCGCAATAAAACGGTCACCTAAAGGCAAAGCACCCGGTCCGGATGGAATTCCGGCAGAAGCGGTGAAGATTCTTCTCCAAGAACAACCGCAAGTCTTTAAAAAGATGGCGGACCAAATCTTGAGAGAGGGGATCTACCCAACGTCTTGGAAGAAGGCCACCCTGGCTCTCATAAGAAAGCCAGGGAAGCCGCCCACGGAGCCCAGCGCGTACCGCCCAATATGCCTCCTGGACGCCTTGGGCAAAACACGCAAAACGGTCATAAACATGAGGCTAACGGAGGAACTGGAGGAAGGAGAAGCACTCTTAGACAGACAATTTAGCTTCCGCAAAAGGCTATCGACGGAAATGGCTATCGACCTTATTCTAAAGGAAGCGGAAAAACAAAGGGAAAAGAACCAATGGTCTAGGGAGCTCTGCGCGGTCGTTCTTCTAGACGTTCGAAACGCCTTCAACTCGCTGAGTTGGCAGGTCATTATAGACGTTATGGCTCAACGGAAGATCTCTCCGTATCTTCAGAAGATCATCGCATCCTACCTCAGCAATATGTCGGTCATACACGGGAATTCTGAGTTTGCCATGAGTGCCGGCGTGCCGCAGGGATCCATACTAGGGCCTCTGGTATGGAACATGGCATACGACGACGTACTGAGACTTCGCAGACTGGAAGGAGTACAAACAATAGCTTACGCGGACGACCTTGCCATCTTGGTCACGGTGCGGGAAGCGGAGACGCTGCAAGCAAGAGCACAAGCGGCCATTGAGATTGTGAACAACTGGATGGTAGGACACGGGCTCAAGCTCGCGCCCGAAAAGAGCGAGGCAGTACTTCTCACGGGTCGCAAGAGACACGAAAACATTAGTCTAGCTCTGAACGGCGTGAGCATAAATATCAACAGGTCAGCCCGATATCTGGGTGTGATAATCGACACGGCTCTCTCAGGCAACGAGCACATTGACAGGGTGACCGCGAAGGCGGAAAAGCTAGCAAATAACCTAGCTAAGATTATGCCGAGGACACGCGGCGCAACTGAGGGCAAGAGAAGACTTCTTGCCTCAGTGGCAGAGTCTACCGTCCTATACGCCGCATCAACGTGGGGGGCGAACGCTATGAAACTGAAGAGGAACAAGAAAAAGCTCTTGAAAGCGGAACGTAAACTGGCAATACGAATCGCCAGTGCATACAGAACAGTAGAAACGATGGCCATCCTCGCGATAGCAAGGCTAATACCATGTCCTAGAATGATCGAAGAACGAACCCGGCGGAAATCAAACAGATCCCTACGAAAAACCGAGGCCCGGAGACAGACAATTAAGGAGTGGAACGAGGAATGGACCAGCACACCAGCACACATACCAGGAGCCTGGACCCGTCAGGTCATCCCCAACCTCGAGAAATGGCTCAATAGAGAGCATGGAGAGGTCACCTACTGGCTGACGCAGGTATTGACGGGACACGGATGCTTCCAAAAATACCTGCACAAGATAGGCAAAGCTCCGGACTGCCAAATGCATTACGTGCGATACAAGCGAGGATGATGACGTGACTCGTACAATCCTCCGGTGCCCAGCATTCGAAGACATACGACAGAACTCACCAGCAATGACTTCTTCAGACATTACGGTGACAGACCTAGTCTCCGCTATGCTGGAGGACAAATCCAAATGGGAGCAGGGCATGCTACTGGTGGAACGTATAATGAGAAGAAAGAACGAACTGGAACGACAGCTAGCTGAGAGGATGAGGCGACTAAGAGATGGAACGGCGGCCGAAAACCAACACTAGAAGGGAGCAGCTATGAACGGAGTGCATAAAAGAATCTCCATTTTCAACGAAGTAAAATGAAAGTAGTTCCGCTGAAAATGGTTGTAACATACATTCAATAAAAAATATGTTAGTAATTGTAATACATGTACATATTGATTGATGAAAGTTTCGGTTTCGGGTTCGGCCGATGGGCATCGGTGCTGACCGCTCTCGTCGATTTTCGGCCAGTTCAGTTAATTTTAGAAGCCTTTATGAACTCAGTTGGTGTCAAAAAAAGTGTATTGTGAAGTCGGTGGGCTAAGTGTTGCTACAGGAATTTGTTTTCTATATCCAGTGTAGATGATACATCGCCCCGCGCTGATCCGCCTCGGTCACGCGACAGTTGTGCTTCCGAAAAAGCATCTTGAGTTGAGTGTTCAGCGCTGTGCATTGCTGCATTCGTGCGCGCACTCGAATTCGCCCTGAACCAGTGCACACAGTGAGTGCCGTGTCGGAGCTTGTTATGCGTCCGTTGTAGCGAACCGAGGATCGGCTCTGAGTAGGCGGGAAGCTTCCGACTGTTCGGTTGACTCGACAACATCAACAAACAAGAAACGTTCTGTTGATTCGATAATATCAACAAACACAAAAAATCGAATACGATGGAAGTCGAAATGGGTTGTAGTAGATGTGGTGACTGCTTGAATGGTGTTCTACTTAGGTGTGGAGGATGTAAATGTGAATTTCACATAGCTTGCAAGTTCGGTGACGAAAAGGACCCCAACGGAGAACGCGGTGAATTGTGGCTTTGTCGTCTTTGCTAATTACCGGCTGCGAAAATGACCACCAAGAAGTTTTTGGCAGTGCTCGACAAAGAACCCCTCACAAGTGATTTTGCGAACTTTGCTACCCATTTAGCGCTACGGTTGAGGGTTCTTGAAGAACGTGTAGCTAACTTAGCGAACAGACCTACGAACGCATCGCATGATGCGTCTGATAGTGTCACTCAACCAACTGAGATTGGTAAGCAGGGAAGCCAGCGTAGCCCCAAGGTACCCCCAAAATCGGTGTTGATTGTTGGAGATAAAACCGTTCGTCAGCTGAAGGGTAAAATTATCGAACAATTACCGAAGAAGACCCCGTTAGTAATCCGTGTGTGTTCGAAGTCAAATGCAGCCACGGCATTGACACATGCACAGAGTTTCTTGGAGAAAAACCCACAACCAACTCACGTCATTGCCATCTTGAATGAAGGTCCCTCAATTGCGGGCAGTTCAACCCAAAGGCTGAGAGCGAGGCATCCGTCTGCGTGAGGTACAGAAAGGACTCCTAGGTTCCCGTACAAGAGTGGGCCCATAGCCCGCGTTGTCTAGGGATAGTCCTATATTTAGGGACGATGTCAGACAGGAATAACAAGGATGACAAATAACGTTCAGGATAGAACACACACAATAGACGAAATGGACACCGCGTTACGAACACTAGTTGTCACGACTAGCGTGAACAGTGTAGAAAGAACAAGAGCTAGGGATTACCGCCACAGCAGGTGAGATCGAAGATTTTTCGAGACAAAAAATGAATCCAAAAACGGCGTGTGGTCTTGACGGGATTTCGGCAGAAATTATCCGGGCGTTGGGAAAGGAGTACGTGTATTATCTAACGAAGCAATTTAATACACAGCATATTTTATGCATCATAGTTGTTGGTAGTAGGATTGAATTGACACTCATGGTTTACGAAATTATAACAACGCCAAAGGCAAGGAATCACAACAAACGCAACCACAACTAGTGATATGCCAATTTAACTGCGAATGCTTTCGAGGCATAAAATAATATGAATTATGTAACCAATTATCAGGATTCGACGTCGTTGTCCTAACAGGAACATTTTCCGTTCAACGTTTCGATGTCCCCGGGTAGTATAGTTTCCATTGTTGCGCTCTACGAATTGCTTGCGATATTATAGTTTCCATTGTTGCTCTCAACGAGTCGCTCGTCCCACAGATGGCGTATCTGTTCTTACTGGTCAACGCCTTGGAAGCTTGAACCTGCTATATTTAGAAAATAATCATGTAGTCCTTTCGTCATCCACACTTTTGTTGACTGCCATGCACAGCAGTGCTAACTCGGGAAGCGGTGACAGTACATACCAATTACTGGAGAAGATTAGCATTGCTATGAGCTTCGTTGGCGTTGGACAGATGGTACTGCTAGCTGGGGATCTCAATTGTCGACTGGAGCAAGACCCCTAAGTGAACGGGCCACCGCCCTGTTAGAGTCACTCGCTGCATACGGTTTGTGGGTGTGTACCGATAGGGGCACCCCCACTTAGTATGCCGATGCCAACCTGCAGCGGGGTGGTTCTACGGGAATAACGGGATGCTCAACAACCGGCATTTGTGCAACTTCAGCTCCACTAGACTGTGTAACATATGAAGAGCCGGCTTTCCGTGTCTTACTGACGGGGATTAAGAAACATATCCCCGTGGTTCTCAAGCTCTCTATGAAATCGGCTAGTGAAATCAAACGACGCACCAGCGTAGGAAAGCGCCTTGATAACAACATGGTTATTTCGCTGCTTGCTCGGATTAACCCTGACAGGCTACAGCACGGCTCCCTTCATGAGGCAATAGCTAAGGTCACCGGCGTCCTTATAAACTCAGCTTCTAAATCACCACCAAAAATGCGGCGCTCTCCGCGCTGGTACGACAGTGATTGCTTTGCGCTAAGGCAATTTTGTTACAGGCAAATTGTACTAAGAGCCCTCCACCAATCGTTCTATGACACAGCTGCGGCGGCTATGTACTCAATCACACGACAGCATTATCGGAAGCTTCAAGACTTCACGGGGCGGTCATTTGCCGACCAACAAGAACGCCTCCTTATACAAAAAGCACAATAAGAACCCCACCTCATCACACGACAGCCTCACAACTTTACGAGCTGTCCAATCCTATGTGAAAAAACTTTTGGGCCACTTTTAAGCAGCTTTCACCCACGCGAATATGGTACTTCTCGAGACTTCTATTTCATCTTCTCGTGCCTATATGGCAGTCCCTTTTTAACGGAGAGCGCTCTGCCAGCCAAGTGGTATGAATGCCTTCTTAAAGTGATTCCAAAAGAAAAAGGAGATCCGTTGGACCCTTCAACGTGGCGGTCGATATCAAAAAGCAGTTGTATCTACAAATTACTCTCAAGCATACTGACAAGACGTGCCACGGATTTTCTGACAGCACTGAAGTTTCTTCCAGATGAGCAGTATGGCTTCAGGACCGAGCGCTCCACTATCTCAGCCTGCGAGCCACGAATGCTTACTCTACTCTGCGCACTTCTGAGGGCTAACCAAATTATCCTTGATGATGCTGTGTGCGAGCATAATAAGCTTGATCAGACGACTAGGTATCCGCAAGGCGACAATCTCAGCCCATTTCTATTCATAACGTTACTCAGGAATCTGCCACGCATCATGAAAGAGCGGCACTCAACAGCCATAATCCTGCTCTACGCAGATGATCTGGTAATATTCAGCAGAATCCGTACTGACCTGCAGGCTGCTCTTTGCACACTTGATGAATATTTCTAGCAAAATGGCCTCATATTTTTTTAATGACATGTTATGGCACATAAACGTGTCAAAAACCAAGGCTGAAACCATTTGCTATCTCGGAGTAATTTTCTCGTTTTGAGGTAAACATTTTTCACAACCTGTAACTAAGAGTTGTAGAAAAGCGCTTATCGCGGCAGTGGGAATCAGAAACCCAACACAGTTGACCATTCGGACAGCCATGACATTACTCACGCTTAAAGTAGCATCCGTAGCTGCTTACGGTATCCAAGTAACATGGAAACATCTTAGCACTTCACAGCTATGGCAGTTAGATAGAATGAAGTCAGCTTTCTTAAAGCGAGTGTTTGGCCTTCCGCAACAGATTAGTATACATGCTCGCGGGTTCAATATAATGTATTGATGATCTCGTAGACCGCTTTAATTTGCCACAGACAGTCGCCCTGGAAACGTTTCGGCGTGAATAATCTCAAAAAAGGTCTCTAATTCCCAAAGAGTGTTATCTATCACCAGCTATGACTAACCAGGCCTGGAAGGACTCTCTCCGGCCATGTCGTCACCTCGCTACAGTGTTCACGGATTCATCATCTACTATGCCGGTCTGCTGAGTTTCATGAACCCAAAGAGGACTGCAAATGCCGTCGCTGTAGCGGGCCATGTCTTCTGTACCACCTACCCGATTGTGCGGACTCCGTGTCGCTTTCTCAGCTTCAGCGAGAATACTCATAAACTATTTTTACTATGTTTGTCATATATATTATGTTCGTATTTACATACCTAAACAGGGTGCATTTTAGATAAATGAAATGAAATTATAACAAAATCTCGTTCACACGCGCCTGTAATGAATATGAATCTATTAACAGACATATTAGAACGTGGTAGCGAAAGATGTTGCACTCACCACAAAACTTACACACACACAGTCATTAATATTATAACATTCACCCTTGAGGCACATATAATGGCGATAGCCGTGCCATGTTACCCTGCATACTAATGGTCGGTTAGTTTGAAAGGCGCGTTTCCACTTATCTGAACGACGGACAGGCCCATGTGTATAGTTACACATAGCAAAGTTCACGTTTCGGTCTTCTCTGAATGTTCTGTACATATCAAGTGTAATTGTACTGGTCGGCAATATGTCTAGCACTAAGTATTTTTTTTTACCAGAGTGCGTTCTCCGCATAGCTCTAGCGCTAGATTAGCTGACGCGTTCTTGGGTAATCCCAGTACACGTTTCACAAAGCACGCCTTTATACGGCCCACATTTTTGAGATCGTCTAATGTTAAGTTCGGCGCAATTACTGGGATACAGTACTGGATTATCGGGGTAATTTTCATCCTGAATATTTTCATTGTTGTTTTAAGATCTACATCTTGAGTGTCTCCGAGTAGCATAATCACGGCCATGGCCTTTACTCGCAGCTCCTCGATGTGTCTGTTAAAAATCAGTCGCGGTGTCAGGGTTACGCCAAGGTACGAGAAATGGTTGACCAGCTCAAGGCAAGTACTGTTGATCTTGACGCGATGGTCGACAACGGCGTATGAGCCGCCGTGGCTGAAGCGAAGGATCTTTGTTTTAGAAATATTAATTATCAGCCGATTTACCGCACACCATTTTGATGTTTCATTTAGGTAGAATTGCACGTGATCCCGGGATTTGGCTAAGATGACGAGGTCGTCCGCGTAAAAGACATGCAGTGCTTTCAGTGCGCGCAAAAGGTCTGCTAAGCCAGCAATGTACAGTATAAAGAGAATTGGGGTTGCGGAATCGCCCTGTGCTACTCCAGTCTTCTGTGTAACAGGCTCGTTTACATGGTTATCTCCGTTTTTTATGGTTATAAAATTGTGGCTCAGCATGTCTCGAAGTAGATTGAATAGTTGGTCCTCTCTCGAAGGGTTTTGAGAAGGCGGTCAATTCTGCCAACATGGCGGCTCCTGGACGGTCGAAGTTTCTGTGTGTTCTTCTATGAACGTATTTTGTGTCACAAAATTGCTCGAAAACCATAAATCCAGCCATAGTAAACTGGCTTGCAAGCCCCTCTGGAGTCCAAGTAGGTACTAAAACGATCCTGGAAAACGTGGCGAGCGTCTGCACGCACCAACCCCAACTCCGTCTCTTGAAGCGAGAGCTGCTGCGATATTGAAATCAATCCAGGTCCTATATGTGCGAGAAGATCAAAACGTACCAGAAAGACAACGAAATCGCTCTCCGTCAGCCAACTACAGATATCGCACGCGGCTAGGACGTGCTCAAAGAATATATCGCCCGAATTGTAGTAACAGAGGCCGACGTAAAAGTAACAAAGCTGACAGGCCTAAATCAAGCGTATTACAACAGCTTTCATGTACAAGTGAAGGCTGACGTATGCAACGACCTGTTAGACCCAAACGTGTGGCCGGCCGGTATCCGCTTTCACCCTTTTCGCGGCCAGCTCAAACCATACCGAATCTATGAAGTACACGAATATACTACCAGAGGCGAGAAACGAAGCAAGCTAAACGACGACAACTCGATATCAAGCACGCCCAAATGACTAAACGTTGAATCTGCGCACATCAAAGTAGATGGACACATGTCATCGAACGTGCGATCAACAGAGACGTTTGCAACGGACAGATCACGTAGCACCCTGTCTAACCACAAAGTGTTCTATGGTCTAGCCGTAAAAAACCATGGCAGGGGAAGACCCAAGTTGGGTGTATGTGTTGCAATAGTAGGTACTAAATGGGCCTAGCTACTACGTGCCACAGCTCGGCACGTTGTAATAGAAATCACAGACTAATATCTTGTATGTATATATAGCCCCTTAGAAAGGCAAATATCCGATATTATTAAAGATGTTGGAAAGTGTTTTAAACCCTGTATTAGGCCAGAAAACACATTATAATTGGTGCAGATACCAATTGCGACCTGGCAAAGCAATGTAACCGCCGAGCTGCCTTCATAGCACGAACACAAGAACTAAAACTGCAAATTGAGAATGACTATACAGAAGGAACGTACATGAGTTGGAACGGCGCTAGCGCAGTCGATATTGTATTATCGTCAGCATCGCAGCCAGGGCTTATAATCCATAATCTTCGGTCACTACCCTCAGCTTTCCGCAAACACTGTAAGGTAACATTCGACTTATCTCGCGTTCAGACGTCCATCGCGCCCCCAGTATCTAGTTGTAGAATAAGTCGATCGCTAAACCCCCGCATTTTGATACAAGCGATACAATCGATGCAAAGCCTCGATGACATAGGCTGCAGCGAGAGGACCCTCCGCTGGGCTATACATTTATCATCGGTTACAAGAGAAAAAAGACCGTACAAGCACAAACCCTGGTTCGACCACGAATGTAGAGCTTTAAAATATGTAATATGTAACAATAGAGGTTATAGCCAAATGGATTTTACCAGCTGGCGCTACTGAAACGAGCGTTTAAAAACATGATACGAGAGAAATGGCAGCACTATGAACAACAGCGACGTTTAAATCTCATACAGCGTAGTGTAGATAAACCGTGGCTTCTCTTGCCACATAGAGTAGATCCAGGAAACCCGCTCATAAACGATAATGAGTGAATCAGACGTTTCACAAACCTTTTAGGAAACGATTTCACACTTTCGCCCAGAGATGGTTCAGACGAAACTCTTGTATTCACAGATGATGAAGTCATAGGTGCAATAATATCGAGACAAAATGGCAAATCAGCCGGGCCGGATCTTATTGTATATGAACATTAAAAGGCTTATGTGCAAACTATAGACCCGCATCTGACTAGGCTTTTTAACAAATGCGCTTGACAAGACAGAATACCTAACGAGTGGACAAACGAAGCAGTTCAATAATATATTTAGAGGGGGCAGAATCTCGGAGGGTTTGCGCAAGGGAAGAGTTTCTCTTCTTCCCAAGGAGGTGTGGAAAATGACACTTTGCAAAATAGGCGACCAATCACAATTACACCTATAACGTATTGAATATGTATGCAGGTGTTTAAGAGTAGAGTGCAGAGTATTCTGAAGACAAATAAAAATAAGAGAATGGCAGTGCGAATTTGGGAAAGAGTATAGGCTAGATGATCATCTTTTTTATTAAGTTAGGTTGTGGAAACATCGAGATAGCGAGGATAAGAATGTGTGGCAGAACTTTTAGATCTTAAGAAAGCATATGATACGGTGGACAGAACAAAGTAGTATCAAATTATGCTAGAATAGGGTTTGGGGAGAAGCTGAGTGGAGTTACTAGAAGAAATTTAGAGGAATAACACGGTAAGAATAATAATAGCAGCCGAACAATCTAAAGAGCTTATAGTCGCTAAGGGGGTCAGGCAAGACTGTCCGTTGTCATCGGTAATTTTTTTATGTATATAAAGAGAATAGCGCGAAGGATTAATGGAACGGGATTAGGATGGCAGATTGTGGAAAATTGTGTATATATCAAGACACCCGAGCTACTGTTTGCTGACGATATGGTAGTGTTAGGACGGGGAACTAGCGAGGCTCAACAAATGTTGAATGCATGTGGGGAAGCAGATGAGAAACTGGGCATGGCGTTTAATGAAAAAAAGAGTGCTATTTTAATATTTCATAGGATTAGGGGGGAAAGGAAGCTTGTAGTACAAGGGAAAGAATTGGATTATAAAAGTCAATACACGTATCTTGGGGAGTGACAATGACTACGGGTGATGATTAATTAGAGGAACAAGAGAAATGCCGAAGGAAGAAGGCTAAAAGAGGAAGAAATGAAGTAGAGTGTAAGATCCTCTGCGGGTTTAATAAATATATCATAAAATGGAATATACGGAAAGCCATGTATGTAAGAGGATTGACTTTTACTAATACCTCTCTAGTCTACAGCGCAGGGTTGAAAAATAAGTTGGAAATAATGCAAAGAGAACTGACACGGTCTGCACTGAGTTGCCGCTTTAATTGGGCCAAGAAGTTTCTTGAGAGGAGAGAAGGTGTAAACATTTATACAAAGATTTTTTTAATGATTAACATTTTTATTAATCAATTTATATTACAATCATGGGTGTGTTAACTTTCAGTCTATAACAGCCCTGGTGTGCACCATTCGGCAAGCGATCCCAAAATTGAGATCGCATTGCCCCGCTGGACGTCAATGGAAAGTGTTTGGAAAAATTGTGCGGCTCTCTTGTCCCCAGTAGTTATCTTTAATCGTTCGCCCAATTTAGTAAATATTCTCTCAGTCAAGGGGCCCGGTGGTCCCAAGGTTTCGAAGGCTACTGGGCTGAAGTTATGGGCTCTTGCCAGTTCGGCGTATTTGTTCATCTTGTTCGTTTCTGCTTGAGTTGCTGCGTGACCAGCCTTAAGTGAACCGAAACCGACCATTGAGGGAGAAAGTGAGTCGGGTACGATGGCATCCCGTATGAGGGTACGGCCTCGTTCAAAGGGGATGAGAGTCATCCCGTCGGGACGCTTGCCGTCGTTTCTGGTTAGTCCAGTTGGTTCCAGCGTACTTGGGTAGCCTGCCGTCCTCAATGTCCTCGCTATTGTGTCGTTGATACCCGCGTGACGTGGTCGACGACCTTCACTGAGGACGATGGAAATTATAAAATAAGCCAAGATTTAGTATTTGGATTAAGAATGTCACAAAAAACAGGTGGGTTTAACAGATGTTGCTAGTGAAGCCGACACTAAGGATCAAAACGAAGTGGGACCGGAGAATAGGACTCGCAGCTTAGGAAGTTAAGTACAAAAGTGAGCATTGGGCAAGACCGATATTATCGGATAAAATAGTGAAATATATAGCCAAATGGCGTTGGGCCCCAGATCGACTTTTGCAGATATATTTGGAGACGAAAATCAGGAAATAGGCAGGGTATAATAGGTATGCAAAAATTCAAGGGCGAGTGGGCTATTGGCCAATGCCAGGATAGAAGTTTTGGCTACAAGGATACAATGAGGTACATACAGGGAGGCGGAAATGCTGCAGTCGAGCTTGTGGGTTAGAGAGGAAGTAAATTGAACATATTGTAAAATAATGTATAGCCTTAGAGAAGGGAGCAGAGATCTAGCCCTCTCAGAGGCCCTAGCTTTAGGATTAACTGCTAGAAATTACCAGGTCGATGTTACAAAAAAGAGGTTGTACTAATGAAGATCTGACATTCAATGGGTATCGGATGATACATTAATAATACAAATGCGTAGGTAATATCTATGCTGCCGCTCTAAGCGCCCCTAATATAAACGGGTGACATGTGTATTTAGGTATACATGCCCAGCAAATAATGAGCCAATCAATTAATCAATCATATGTTACACTTGAAAAAGATCAAAGTGAACGACTTCTGTCGCAGTTGTTACTAGTCGAACTGCCGCAGTTAATATAATGCTATGGCAGTGGACGGCGTAGAACGCCCAGTGATGTGGACCTTGAAAACATTGTTTTCCAAGGCAGTGCGAGCTGTAGTAAATTTTATCCTCAAAACTGCATTTACTCCGCTTTGGCACTATTTTCTTTAAGAACGCCAACGAACCACTGATTAACACGATCACATAGCCCGCAACAAATTTGCGTCTACGCACCAACACAGCACCTGATCACCATATATATATATATATATATATATATATATATATATCCTGCAAATGATTGTTTCACGACATTTTAAACAAAAATGCAAATTTAACTTCCGTGATACTCTACCTTAACACTAGCCTTCTGCCGGTATGCTGATTGCAGAGCATCTTCGGCAGATCGTGTTTTTCGGCTGCCTGAATACTCATGAGAACTTATAAAATTGTTGTTTACTATGCCAGCCTAAATATTCACAAAGAAGCGGGTTTGCACAAACCGCGTTTGCCAAGAAAGCAAACACTTAGTTACGGCTGCGGCTTCTAAAAAATCTGACTGAAAAATAGCAAGAAAGGAAGTCCTCTATGGATTTTAGTGGTCGGAGAAAACGATTTTTCCGATAAGGACTCACGCGGGAACAAACTTGTTAATTTCAGGGCACTAGCAGCAGAGTGAATGCTAATGCCACTTAGTACATCTTCCATGCAGAAGGCATCAGATGACCCACAGGTACGGGGTATTCAAGCTCTTCTCTAAGGAGAACCCTCTTCACCTGTGACAATAGTGGCGGAAAAAGACACAGGGCTTATTTAGTGTTTTGACCGCTCTTTGCGTCGCGGTCCCGGCTAATATCTTCTGCCCTCAAGAGCCTGTGCCATCAGCTTGCTGCCATGCGCTACGGGCAGCCACTCTAGTACCACTTTGATGATTTATAGACGCATTACGGTGAACAAGAGAACAGGTGGGAGGTGATAGCACTTGCCCTTTAGAGAATCCCGGGCTACCAAAAACGTTGACTTAAGGAACTCTTTCTCTAGATAATCCCAGGTGCGATCATTCTAACCACACGTGACTCAGGTACTTAACTTTTTTTCTTTGTTTGTTCTGGGAGGTTTCGGGAATGCATGATGCACATGCGCCACTGGCAGCCTGCGTGACTAGTGTGAGACTAAACCCGGATTCCTTCCCACCCCCCCAGGCTCGGTATTACTTTGGCATTACATCGAATCCGTGGGAGAGGCGTCTCTGCCGTTCTCCTTCAATCAGCTCTATCCCTGACTATCATCCCGCATGTCAACCTGCGGTTGGATAGGGGGATGCTATTTTGTAATCCGTCCTGTGAGGGTGCGTCGAGACTATGAGGGCCTGGCTGCTCCCCACCCCTCCCCCCCTCGGCTCCTCGTCTCGACCACTCTCCCGAGAGACCCGCTCAAACCTCTCCCGCCTGGCCGTTTTCTTGGCTGTCTTGAGTGTCAAAACGGCGTCGAACAAGTTCATCGCCTCCCTTCATGCCTCCGCCGAAGTCATCATCAGGTACTTAACTTGTTGGCTACCGAATTGAATGGTACATTATTAAAATGATTAACGCCTGTGCCATACGGTTTTTGCCACTCGCCGCCACATATCCTTCAGCTCAAGCGTTTTTAACATAGGGCTCCTCCAAGACTGGCCGGAGGGGACTCGCAGGGTATGCCTGCTAGATACCAGAGAGCCAACAAGCTCAAAGACTCTCCGAGAAGGCTCATTGGACCAGAAAGGCCGCTCTCTTGAAACCTAAGCCAAGACGTTGCCGTTCCGTCACACAAAGCGTTGTTCTCGATTTTGCCGGCGGTCAAAAACCGTCGGTTGACGTTCAAACACAGTACATCTTTACCTGCACTTGGCTTTTATCACAATTCCTCGTTTGCAGAAAAATGTATAGAAACAACGACGCAGATGTACCGGCTGAGCTCGTATCCTATGGAATAAAAGGCCGCATGCTTTGTTTTTTATCCGTAGCGTCTTAGCTCCTATCGAGTACACTGTTTGCTCAGTTCCCTGGCCAAAAGTTTCAAGTCTATCGGTTTGCACCCCCCCCCGCCAAACTTTGTGATGAATAATGGCCTCTCCGAGGCTCTTATTGTCGTTAGCTGAGCGGTCTCATGTCGGGGTTGTTTATGGCGGTCTCGATGTTGTGGCTGATGACGGTGTTCTGCTAGTCTAGAGATGCACGTTCGATGATGTGCTCGGTCTCGACTTACTGACGTCTCGTATAACGGACGGCGTAGTAGTTGGCTCCTCTTCTGTTGCTATGTGTTTACTTTGTCACAATATATCTACCGATATGACCTACCGATACTCTCTAATCCATTATTATGCGGATAGGCTAACGTAGGAGCAGTGTCTGCCAAATCCCTTCCTCAATTCGTTTTCGGCCCAAATCACAACTCGAACTGGCTTGCGAACGGCCTAGCAATGTGAGCGATGTGGACAGTGGGCCGACGCGATGTTGTTTAAGAGGTGACTCGCATTGCCTATCACCGCGACGCAACTCATGCCTGTATTTTTGTGCGATTTGTACGTACGCTCTCACCAGGCGCCACATTTCGTTAGCTTGATGTTTATTGTCGACTGTTGTCTCTGGCGTCGAGCACTATATCCTCTGTTGCGAATGCTTCAATGAACTGACCCGACCGTCCTGTGGAGCGGCCGGGTAAGAAGGCGGCCACTCAGTGTTTAGACCGTGTCTGACTTAAGAAAAGAAGCCCGACCTGCCTGAGAATAAAACAATTGCGTTCGAATTTCAACGGGCTGTAAAAGCGTGCTACGAGCGTGAGACCCGCTCTAAAACTGTGTTGTCAAAATAAGTCCATTAGGATATGTATTGCCGACCTACTTAAACAACCTTTGGCACTACAGGAGGTACAGGAAACATTGAAACGCCTCCACCCGGGAAAGGCACCGAGCACGGACGGCATCCCCGTTTTCGCAGCCAATCAACTGATAAAGGAATATTTCGAAGCAGTGGCCGGTGCAGGTAACTGAGATGTTACGTCTGGGCTCGTCCCTACTAAACGATCTCTATCGCTTAGTTCCTTTGCTAAATTTTCTGAGTCCATGGGGCACGCGACCGAAATGTTGCCGAGAAAAACGGCCTCCAATCCGACTCTCAATACGGATTTTGGAATGCGCACTCGACAATCAGCGCCATTCATCGGATTCAATCACAGGCCAAGCTCCTCCACAAATCTCCGTCAGGAAAACGGGAGCCCTCTTAGCCGTTTTGCTCGATGTCAAGAACGCATTTACAGGCTTCTGTGGTGTGTCATACATAGGAATTTTCACAAGTAACAAATTATATTTTACCTCCTTAGAGTCATATGCGACTACCTACAGAGCTAAACAATCCAATCCCAATAAATAATCTTTAATATGACTGCAGGAGTATCACGATGTTCTATACAAGATCCCCTGCTATGAAACATAGTTTATGACGTCTAGGAGACCTTCCCCTCGGAGACGACCTCCTTGCCTATGCTGATTACGTCCTCGACATCCAGGCACGGACACAAGAGCTGCTAAAGAGGCGCGCGAAGAACACAATCGCCGACGTCGCGTACTGGAAGCGGAGAGCAGGGCTTGCCATAGCCCGAAGCGTGTCTTAGCGCCAAGAACCATGCAATCTTCTAATGGGCCGAAATAATTGCTCCGTTCCTTATTTGCGATTCAAGAGAGAGATACTATTCGTTAACACGGCAAGGTACCGTGCTAACGATATTGCCCGAAGTTTCCAAGGCACATATCACTTGCGGCGGGCAACGGAGAAAACCCTCAAAATAGCTAATAACTTTGCACATCTAGTACCAAACACCTTTGAGACCCGTCACTTCAAATGACGCATCATCATGTTAGTGGCAGAGTCAGTCGCCTTATACAGGGGCTTCGGCTTGGCCTTCTAGCACATTAATACCTGCAGCGAATGATGAGTCGCCTGCGCCAGGCTCAGCGGCTTGAAGTCCTCAGGATAGTCATGGCACATCAGACGATGAGCACAGCGGTGGTGCTTCTGCCCGCAAAAACGATTTCCTTTGATCAAAAGGCGGAAGAACGCCGCCGTCTGTAGGAAGATCCTACACTCAAAAAGGAAGATGGAGGATCACGACGTCCTGAAGAAGGACGCTCCGGACGCCAGTCTTCAGAAGTTTTTTTTTACTAAACATCAGAGCATGGCTAAATCGGCCCAGAGGAGAACTAGCCTTCCATATCACTTAGGTCCTGATGGTTCATGGGGACGTCCAGTCCTACCTGTTCAAGATGGGGAAGGCTCCCAGCCTCACTTACGTCCACTGCGGCAATAAACTCGAGGACACCCTAGAGCACTGGATTTTTAAAATGTCCAACATAAGCGGGGCAGCGCCTTCGCTACGTTTTTCACAAATCAACACCGAACACGTTGGCACACGGACCTGCCCAGCATCAGCAGGTGAATGCAGGAGTCTCTGCCACACTGACATGGAGCAACGAAGATTTTCATAAACATACGTCAAAATCTATGGGAAACAACCGTTGCACTATGCGCACTTCTCAGGCTTCCAAGAAAAAGCTATCCACGAGTAGGCTCAAGATACATGACAATAGCCGCAAGTAGGCACAATATATTTACATGGAAATTGCACAAACGACAAAAGTACATTATCTAAAAAACGCAGTGTTGCAAGAATCGCAGGGCTCAGTAGTAGGAATACAATTTAGTTAACGAAGCGTATTTGTTGTATGTCGAGTTCTCGACATCTATTCCTTATGATGCACAGGCTTCCTGGCATCCACACTACCTCCTTCTAACCTATTCTAGCAGCTCAACTTTAGTAGCTACACACGTAGCACCTCAATTCTCCTTAGTCGCTTTTTAATTCCCCGATCACGACCGAGTCTCAAGAAGCGCACAAGTGGTGCGCTAGAGATCCGTTTGAGACTACGTACGCATATATCTGCATTTAGGAAGCTGCAACATAAGTACTAGGTATTAGTCAGATGTTTCGGTATGATCGCAAAGTTCTCTTGACTAGAGCAAAGTCCCACGTAGCTTTAGACGCTCGGAATAATCATAATATACTAAATCTCTGCAAGAGAAAAAACTATATGTAATAACATATCGTATATATATATAGGCCAATTGTTTACACCCCGTTATGAGTTAAATAAAATTTGTATTTCAGATCCAAAATATATATATATATATAATATATATTATATAGAACAGGAGGTGTTGAAGTAACGTCGCCGTTTCTCTTAATGTAGTAAATGGTTGCATAAGCCGTTTGGCGCTGGAGTTGCTACGGACGCCAGGGCAGGATTGATGTCAAGTTCCGAACCCCTCAACCAAAATCCGTCATCATCCGGATCCATTGTACGCTGGAGGTCGAAGTGGACCTTCTTCTGCGTGGCCTGCATCGATGAGTCATTCCGTCCGGATCTCGCTTGGGCGTTCCGAGCCTCGTGCGCGCCACGAGGACAGCATGGCCGTCCAACGTTAGACGACTGCCATGCTATTGCGGCAATTTCCTCATTGAAAAAAAGAATAATATATATATATATATAATATATATAAAATAAATTAGTAGCGGCGGTGGCTTAGGCGGCTAACGCACCGTTCGAAACGGGGCGTTGTCAAGGAAACCATGGTTAGCAAGACAATTGCAAGTTCGAGCCCCGGCCTTGCTGGTTGTATTTGTTGGACGTGGTTGTCATTGCCCTGCTACATGCCTCTGCCGGAGAAAGCCCATATAAATCCAGTACGAGAACGCGATGACGATATATGCATTTAGACGATATCGTGCCTAAACATACCGGCCGCAAGACATCCAACGTCGGCTAGCGAAAGGAAAGAAATTCTATTAACCATGCTCGTAAAATTCAAGATCCTGCGATATCTATTTTGTGGGCTTACCTGTTTATTCCCATAGAAAATATATATTATGGTGTGCGGCATCATACGATGAGTAGGGCCATAATTGATTCAGCACCAAAGTTATATCCGTTATTATTTCCATTCTACTCTATCTCTTTTCGATTTTGTTTTCACTCTCATTGCCTTTTTCACCCACTCTATCTTCGTAGCCTGTCGTCCGTTATTTTGTGCCCTAATTCTACTGCAATACTCAGCTTACTTTGTACTTTCCATTCAATACATTTTGACATTCCGCCCTCCCCTTATTGCACTCTAAATTCCTTTTAATTTACTCCATTAACCCGAGCTATGTACTAGGACAGCGTTTGCAAGTGTCAGCCCTGGCACATGCATTGCCTGCCAAACGTCCCTTGTAGGTACCCCCAAAGGATTTAACACCTTACCGAATCCCTACATCTGTCTGCTTTCTTTATTGGTAACTTACTCCTCTCTTAACAATTCTCCCTTGGACGCACTAGAGTTGCAACTAAATTGTTTATGTAAAACCTAAAAACCTCTTTCCCCTGTAACCTCAGCTTCCGCTTCAATGTTCTCCCCGAAAGTACTAAGAAAGCGTATTTATTTTAATTAAATACCATGTTTGATTTATAATCGTCACTGTATCAGTCACATTTTAATTCGTGAACTTTAATCACACAGAAATCTGTATATTTAAGCTAATATTGGTCAATTCTCACCAATAGAAGCACTACCAATCCACACTGAAATCACCTCGGGAGTCTCTCTCACAGTCCCGTCCGTACATATTTAATAATAATAATCGTTTAATACGGGCATACTCCCTCACAGACAATGCGTCACAATTATATAGCTGTATTATTTACAATAATTTTTTTATGTCTGTAGACAAACATTCTTGTAATTCACCTTTTATTTAGGAATTTAATATATAGTCGCATCCACGATGAAGGCTAGCGGCTTGCTTCGACACTACGAGCTGGTGGGTCGGGCCCACCCTTCGGAGCATGAGCCCCACCCGAAGCTGTACAAAATGTACATCTTCGCGCCTGACTTCGTCACGGCCAAGTCTCGCTTCTGGTACTTTATCAAGAAGCTTAAGAAGGTTAAGAAAACTACCGGCGAGGTCATCTCTATCAAGCGGGTTCCCGAAAAGAATCCCGGTAAGGTGAAGAACTACGGAATATGGCTGCGATACAACTCTCGTTCGGGCATCCACAACATGTACCGCGAGTACCGTGACGTGACGACGGAGGGTGCCGTCACGCAGTGCTACCGCGACATGGGCGGTCGCCATCGCGCGCTGGCATCGTCGATCCAGATCATCCGCGTCGAAGCGGTGCAGGCCTCGAAGACGAGACGTGCGCATATCAAGCAGTTCCACGATCAGAAGATTAAGTTCCCGCATCCGTTCCCCATCAAACGGAACTTCCACGTGCAGCGTTTTGCCGCCAACCGACCCGTTGTTCGATTCCAGTGAGGTCGAGGTTCGAGTGCTGCGGTCATGCTTCAATCTTGGCACAAGGACATCTGACCTTTTACAATAAATATGCATACAATTTACTCATCACAAATAGTTCATCACCAAGACTCGAGCCCGTGATCTATATATATATATATCACACCAGTACTGCTTTTTTTACAAAGAGTACGATGAGTTTATTTAATGTTTCATATGTTAATAGTCAAATAATAGTTGTTACTGCTACGGCATTTCTGGCAGTGTTCCCCCGGCGATGGAAGCGACCCCACTACCGCCACTGCGTTACCAAGTTGAACTTCTATGGAGATACGCTGCACCAGGTACTCCCCGGCTCGAGCATCCTTTGTCACAGCAGTTACCCTCTTGGCAAGCTCCTTGAGGAACTTGACGGTCGCCTCACCCATTGGCCCTAGCGTTTCCACGGCGATCGGCTGAATTATGTATTGCAGCGAGAGCTCCCTGTACTTCGACAATTTGCGACTTTCAGCAAGACGTGCGCTCGCGCCAGCTTCCCGACTTGCGCGCGCAATGTAACTGTTGGCGATTGTACATGAAACCGTCGCGTCCCACGCTAGCAGACGACCCCCTTCCCATGGTGCTAGGGTTTTTCCATCCGGGCGTAGAAGGCTGTTGGCGCACATACCGAGGGGCTTTTTCATTGAAGGAGTCTGGGCGCTCTGCAGAGCACGGTGTACGACATCGTTGATGGCAAAATGTCTTGAATGGCGACCGGCACTGAACTGGCAGGACAGCGCATGTTCCGCTGTAGCGGTAACTTTGGACCGACACAGGTTGCAGACGTGCTCTGCGCAGACAGCCTCCCCAAGCCGCTGACCCGAGACGATGTGGAGTGTGTTATTGTCCAGCATCGTCCCCAGTTGCGGCGAAGGGAGAGCCTGCAGCCACTTTCCGCTCATTGGATCCAAACAGGCCTCCAGACGAGCTTTTCCTTTTAAGTCTAGGGTTTGTGCTAGAAGCGCGTCTTGCCTCTTTTTTACCACTAAGTGGTCCAGTGCTCCCTGAGTTTTTCGCTCGCGGGGCTCTCCCCAGCAAACTCGAAACTCCTCCAGGGCCTCATCGGAGGCCCTGGCCAGCTGAACAGGGGTATATTTAACTCAAATCGAAAATATTAAATCCTTAAATGCTGTCAAGGCTCCCAAATAGCACGATAATGATAAATCCCTAGCACGGTGAATCCCTAAGCCGCCCGCGCTCACAAGAAGTGATGCCTGGGCCCAGGATGCAGATCCCAGGTGAACGTTGAGTAGCCGTTCTAGTCTCGTACGCAGAATGTCGTCGAACTTGTCGAGAAGGTCGGTCCTTTTAAAAGAAGGTCAACAACGCAAAAGATCGGTCAAGCGAGGAGTGGAGAGACTTTGTCGCACAAGGTATAAAGCCGGGTGGGCATCTAGGGTTAGAAGTCTGCTGCACCATCGGCTGACTTCAACAAGTTTTCTGCGCAGTATACCCTCCAGCGTCGCATCGGTAAGGGGGGCTCCCAGAAGCTTGATATTGTCATCGGCTGCTAATCAAATGTCGGGTAGTATTCCCCGCAAGCTTGAAATAGACTCGTCGCGGTGCTCCCCTGACAGTAGAAAGAGCTCGCATTTATTTGCGTTGAGGGTTAAGCCGGAGCACGCTTGAAATTCCTGAACAGTCTTGATGTCTGCCTGGATCGTTGCCAGGTCACCTGCCAGCGTTGCGTCATCAAGATACCACGGTCGAATCTCCGGTCAAAGTTTCGCCTGTAGTTCAGCGATAGCGATACAGAAGAGGGCTGGCCCACACGGGTCGCCTTGCTGTACCCCACACATCGACTTGAGCGTCTCACCTTGCCACACAAGATTAGTGGGCAGCCTATACATCTGGTATACAGCTGGGTAAATAGCAGGTATCGATTTTTTTACAGCATTGAGTAAGTGATCTCGACGAAAAATGCTAAAGGCGTTTTGAAAGTCGAGCTTGACTAAAGCTTTTCCTAGCCCTCTGTCCAATTTGATGAAAGCGACGGCCGCATGCACAGCCGCTTCTGCTCCTCCTTTTATCCCGCACCCTAGCTGCATGGGGGCCACTAGCTCGAGAATAGCCGTCATAGCTTTTTTTATTAAAATCTTACCGACCAGTCGATGCAGGGTAAGCCCCACGGCGATTGGCCGAATACCACCGTCCTTTTTTTGTAGAGCGATTAATGTTGCGCAGTAAAAAGTAGATAGCGTGAACTCTGGAAGTCGCTTGTTGACTGCTAGAATAACGAAGTGACGTAACCCTTGCAACAGGGGGTTGCTATCATCCTGGCGGCAACCTATGAGATCTTTCAGATGCCGAGGGCGAAGACCTTCCGGGCCGCCACTAGAACTGCTTGGAAAACTTCTAATGGCGATTCGAATCTCCTCAGTCGTGACATCAATTGCAGACGCTAGGGGTACCGGCGTCGGCGCCTTAGGGTACGATGGATCCGTAGGGTGTGCGGGGTGCTTTTTCAATAAACTTGCTCTAGTATTTGCGTCGATTGGGGCAGTCTGATCTGTAGAAAGCAGGGTCCGAGCAGCGGAAGAGACGTCCCCCTGGGACAGCTTTGACTGCACGATCTTTGCTCTACGAGTGGCGTCGTCAGTACTTGTAGCTTGCAAAGGTCGTCCACTGGTTACGTGAGGATTCTCTTCCAGGCGTGCGCCTCTGCGAAATCTAAGTAAATTTTCTCGTAGGACCAAGGTAAGCGTGCGCCCCTTCTTTTTCACCGGTATACTAAACATCATTGTCGGAAGTTCTATCAGCCGTTTCTAACTGTGCTGGCTGGCCACCGAGCACACCTCGTTGATAGTTTTTGACAGTTCGACGGCAAAATTTTCTCTTAAACTACGGGGAATGCACGATATCATCTTTACTTTGGACTTGATAGCGGCAGTCTTTGATACGTACGTTGGAAAGCTATTTCCTGGCGGGTTTGCTTGAGAGTGTGCGTTGGTGACGGAGAAGCGATTTGAAAAATGTGTCGAAGTGGCGTCAGTGTGAGCTGTTGCTTGTGGTTGAACGGATGAAGTAAGCCAGTGCCTTATATCTGATTGACCATTTAACATGATGGTATTTGCGAGTCGTTTGTCCCCTTAGGCTCTCCAGTCGAGGCCTTTGTCCCCTTAGGCTCTCCAGTCGAGGCTCGAGTCCTCGCACTGGACTTCGCCAAAAGCAGCGGCGCTAGCGGACTCGGGTTGAGTACAGCATTAATGGCCTTCTCCAATTGTTGGCGTAGATTGGAGGCTAGCAGCTTCGCAGAAGACGTCGAAGATTTAGTCAGCGACTCATGTGTGCCGAGCAGCCCCGAAAAGACGATCCCCAGGTGGCCTCATGGCCGCCCTTACATAGGCAGCATCGCGCTGCGTCTTTGCAATCTGTTCGCAAATGGTTTGTAGATCCGCATCGTCTACAACGAGGGGCCTCAATCACTCAATGGACAATCAGGCTTTATATGATCTAAACTTTAGCATCGATAGCACTGTAGAGGTTCCCGGTAGAGAGTAACGCTATGGGTTCTAAGGCCCAAGCGAACCTCCGTCGGAAAATTATTGCCCGAAAATGTCAGGATGACACTGTCCGTCGCCATGACGAATCCGGTTCTGATGGTCTTGGACCGGACACGAATAGCATCGGTGACGCCGAGCGGCCCAAAAGTGCAAAAGTATCCGCCAGTACTGTTGTATATAAGCAATTCAAATATTCATGGTTAAAACTAGAAAGTGTTGCAAATTTATTTGTATAGATCTAGTTATATAACTTTTTTATGTTCTATGTACTAGAAAGTATTGTTTTCTGCATTCAGGTTCATGACCAAAACACAGGCCGACTGTATCTGTGTTTCGGAAGGCCTGCGAAAACTCGTTCCATGCTTTTGGTAGTATGCAGGCTAGAGAGTGCTCCGTTAAGGTCAGCCTAAATCAGGTAACTTTTAGTTGTCCTTCATATCAATGAGACCTGAAGGGGTTAATAAAAATCGAATTGGCAATATGGATGTAATAGCTAATAGGTCTCTGCTTAACTTCCGTATTACCATTAGTTAGCCAACTTCTCTGCACCGAAATCGCTGCAGCAGAACTAATCTTCTGATGAACCGCTTATGCCTAGAAATCGCTCTTGACGAGCCTAGAAGTAACGGATGTTGTAGCGTTTCCGATGCGAGTCGCGTAGAGGCTAAGCCGTTTAAATTGCGGATCAACAACAATGATCTCTGAACATCATACCATCATGGGTTCACTCATTGTTCCGCAGCCTGAAAATCGCACAACGTAATAAAAGTACAATTGCCACCTATGATCTGGACATCCGTGTCATTTCTAACCTTTTCATCACTCAGCATACTTTTTTACAATTAGAGAAAATTTCAAGCTTGCTCATGCATGTTTTCGTTTGGTCACCGATTCATCACAGGCCTTAACGTTGACGTCAGACAGTACAAAAATATTGGTTATCGTAAACTCATGCTGATCAAAGAGCCAATCAACAAATACCTAGCACATTGCCGCACTAGCCACAGAAAATTATGTACACTGTACCCTGATTCGTCACATACAGTAGACCATATTCAACTTTATGCTTAATTAAAGACGTTCGTTGTCAACCAAAACACGGAGTAAGCCTGATGCTTAAAACGTTGATTACACAACTTTTGGATCTGATTTTTAAAACATTGATTACACGTTAGGACTATTTCTATAATATGCGAGTGCAAAATCAGTTAGGTATTTGTTCTAATTGAGATTGCTATATTTAGAAGCAACTTACGCCAGTGTATCGTAATTAGTTGGAATTCTGCAAATACTTTGTGACGCATAGAGCCGATTATTTAGAGACAGTTGTGTAAATGGCATAAATAACTACCTGTTTGGTAGAAGGTATAACAATGCACAAATGCGTTGTTAGAAGCCACAGTAGTAGTGCATTGTGATAAGGCACAGCTCCACGCCTCCATGCGCCATCCCGACGCAAAATTCCAAACTCGTATTAAACTACAGAATCGTCTGCTTCGCTGGCTCAAGAGCATCCATCCGTTTGAGCTGCGACTGCTAATTCGGTGCCGGTGTTGGTCCCGGGCCGTGTGTGCGGTTCGTTTTTATTGTGAGAGACCCTCGTGATCTTGTGTGCCTCTTGTGTGATTGGCCGGTGCTGATTTTTCTGGCTTATAGTGATGTCCAACGGATGTTCTCAGTCTTCTAGGACACCTGAATGCCATTAACTGTACTATTTTGATGCCCACTGCGACATAGAGAGTTGATTCTTAGCTGTTGTTCTCGCGTTGTGCGCTGGTGTTTGTTGCTGTCCGCGGCCGATAGGGATCGCAAGAGTGTCATCTGCATGCCCTACAGTGGTGTCTGTTTTTGCGTGCCGTCTCGCGAGCTAAAGTCGTGCCTGCACGTCTGCCATCGCGTGTGCGCCATCGCGTAAACATGCAATAACCCGTTCTGTTTACTCTTCACAGAGAAGTGACATAGGTATTAATAAGGCATCGTTAGAGCAGAGGAGAACGGAGAAAGGCTGCTCCCTTTCCAGCGGACTTGAGGTAACTCAGTAAATCAGAAGGAGGAGAAGAAGAACAAGCTTTTTTTTTATAGCTGTTAGCGGCGCGGCTGATAGCTCGGTGGCTCCTTCGACGGTGACCTTTCGAAGGTAAAGAAAGACAATGCTCCATCTGTAGCAGCCGATGAAACTATGGATTCTACGCCTGTTGCTCGCACATCGAGTACTGTGCACCGTCAACGCACACTAGTTTAGACTGAACTTTTTCAATTGCATCAACATGTTTCTTCAAATACGGCCGCCAGACTTCACAGCTGTAGATGAATTTGGAAACTACAAGGCTATTATAAAGGCGGATATAGAACATTGGACATTTGATAATAAACCAACGAAATATCATATTACATATAAGACTAGCAGATTGAATAGTTTGCGTGATGTGAATGTTAAAATCTAGCTCTGGTGTTACCGTTACCCCAAGGTCGAGAATGCTGTTTAGTCTGGGTATCTCTTGTCCATCAAGTTAGTAAACGTGGTCCTCATTCAGACACACAACGGCGCATTTAGAGATCGAAATTATCATATAATTTTTGGCGCACCAATCGGAGATAAGGTCAATTGTTCTCTGTAATATCTCCCTCTCGGCTTTTGTGCCAGATGGCCCATAAAGTTTAAGATCATCTGCGTAGAGTTTGTGCTTTAGTGTTTTGGGTATAACGTTTTTAAGATCTAAGATGAATATACAGAATGAAAGTGGGCCTAGACATGATCCCTGAGGCACGCCCGAAGGACACACCCCATACCGACTAAAACTCTTGTTGACCCGCGCACAAAACCTTCGTTTCGTTAGATAACTTGATATCCATAAAACAGTGTGCTTGTCTATATTTAAGTCAATTAGTTTCTGTAAAAGTTTAAAATGGTTTACTCTGTCAAATGCTTTAGAAAAATCAAAATAAACACATTCAAGTGCTTTCTTTTTGTTAATATAAATGGCCCAATCTTGGACCATTTCAACCAGTTGTGTTGCTGTGGATTTGCCCTTAGTAAAGCCATGTTGCTGCTCGTCAAGCACTCCCCCAGACTGCATGAAGTGAAAGATATGATCCACAAGTAATTTTTCAAATAATATACACGCTATTGATGGTTGTGCCACATGTCTATAGTTATCAACATTCGACTTGGATCCCTTTTTATATACAGGCGTAATTACGGATTGTCGGAAAAAAACAGGCACAACACCATCTTCATAGGACCTAGCATAACTTATTGAGAGTGGTTCAGTTATAACATGTGCCACTTTTTTATAAAATAATGGAAGGATGCAGTCTGGGATAAGGCTACATTTAGATGGGAGTTGATTAACTTTCTTTAAAATATTATGTTCCGACACAAATAAATACGGACACCTTGATGACGTTGGCGGGGGGAAAGTACGTGCTTTCGTTGAACCTGCTTGGGCCACGTAAACAGAAGAAAATAAAGTTTTAAAAACATCCGCTTTGGAGATATCATCAGTGATAACCGCATTACCTGTTTTAAGTGCCGTTATATTCTCTTTTCCATTTAAGCACTTATTGGCATACCTAAAAAACGACTTAGAATCTTTAAAATCAGATTGGATTCTTTCAATACCCGAAGTCTTCTGCTTGCCTTACGCAGTTTGGTCGCATACCGCGGACTCGGGTCTTTTTTAATAAGTGATTCAAGACCAGATATATACTCACGAAGCCTAGCGTTATTTCTAGACTTGCCAAGTGCGTTTAGAAATAAATTCCTCGATCACAACGTGCATCTGATAAACAAAGCAATTATACATTTTATCTACGGTATCACAGTTTAGGAATATATATCTCCATGGAACAAGTGTCAGCTTTTCTATGATTTTATCATAATCACCCTTAAAGAAATTGTATCCTCCCTCCTCAATAGGAGGATATTCAGAATCGAATAAAAGGTTAAAAGAAATTGCGTTATGGTCTGAGGGCATCGGGGATTTAAAAACAGATATATTTTCTATTATATCTGGATCGGTACTAAGAACTAAATCAATCAATGTTCCCCTAGGGTCTTCGTTTGGTGTAAAAGTTGTGCTGGTTTCATCCGACAGAAGACTGTTTGTATGACTAGATGAATCACTTGAACTTGTACTATATTCTGGCCATTCCTTGTAGATTGGGTCTCTTGCATCTACTGATAGACACGTAATTTCAGTCATTTGCTAATATAAACCGTTTGTTATACAATCATTTGTAAAAGTAGCCTCCATTGTTTGAGAATCTAAAAGGGACACATTTTGCCAGTCAATTCTTGGAAGGTTAAAATCCCTAACAATTATAATTGGTTTAGCACTATCACATATATTCTCAAAAGTATCACATATTATTTTTATGCAATTCTTGCGTTCTGGCAGCGATCCAGCATTCGTAGCATAAACACATGCTATCCTGACTGAGCATGATTTTGAAAACACGTCCAGCGCTAATGCTTCAATATCATCCTCTAACTTGACCTCACAAAACTTGAACGTTTTTCTAACTAGTATACAGACACCACCTCCTCGAGAGCCCCGATCGCACCGAAGTACTGAATTCCTATTATCACAGCTTAATTCACAATTTGTAACATGTCTCCCGCCTACACCTAACCATGTTTCGGTTATAAAAATTAAATCAAAATGATGTAAGGCGGTATATGAATTGAGCAACTGAGCACGATCATCCTTTCCAATCGAGCGTGCATTGAAATATGAACATTTTAGAGCGCAGTTAGCCACGGGGGAGTGGGGGAGGCGGAACTGCTGGATTGAATGGAACGATTAGTTTCGGTGGTAGAGGTGGAAAGTGATGCCAATCGTAGACCAGGGGTTCCGGGGTGGGGGACTGGATGGTTTCTAATGGATGATTGAAATATGGATTTATTTTCAGTTTTTGTGGAGGCATTAAATTGTCCCGAAAAGTATTTATTATAAAGATTCGAGTTTTATTATTATTTGGTTACATGTGAAATTCTGACGCCGCTTTGGCTACGGCAAAAAAGTGAGTCCCTTGCCTGTTGGCAATGAACCTATGATCGACGCTGCGTTGCCGCGCTGTACCTCAACCGATATCCTTTGCAGCAAAAACTGCCATGCCCTCCTATCGTCGCTTGCCACCGCGATCTCTGGATCCCAACTCCGCAAGAAAACCCTTTGTAATTTCTCCCATTGGCCCCAGTGTTTCGGAAGCGACCGGTTGTACGATGAAGTTCTGCTCCAGTTCACGGTATTTGGCTAGCTTACGGTCTTCGGCGAGGCGAGCGGCTGCTCCGACCTCCCGGCTGGTGTGACGAACGTAGGATGCGGCCAGCGCACACGACACGGTGACGTTGTAGACGAGGCATCGGCCTTCGCTCCATAGAACTAAAGTCAGACCATCCGGCCGCAGTTGGCTGTTTGACGACAATCCAACAGGCTCTTTAACAGCAGGGATGTGGGCTGTCTGCAATGCCCGGTGAATTACGTCATTCAGAGCCGAGTGCCTCGAGAACCTGCCGGCGCTGCTCTTGCTGGCAAGAGCATGCTCGCCGGTGGAAGACACCGGGAGGTCGCATCGAGCGCAATTATGAGCAAAGCAGACTGATTCCCCAAGCGCAGACCGGAGGCGATGCGGAGTGTGGTACTGTCCAGCATCGTCCCCAGCTGCGGTGAGGGAATGGCCTGAAGCCATTTGCCGCTCCATGGATCTATCGCGGCTCTCAGTCGCGCCCGCTCATTGGTGTTACTCGCCTGAGTCAACAGTTGCTCTTGAATCGCCTTGACAACTTGCGAGTCCAAAGACAATTAATAAGAACTTCGATCAGCCATTGTGCGACCGTCTTTATATGATAGCTGTACAGGCTCCAACTGGGCGGTTATGTTCAGGTGGTTGGCTATCTCACGAGAGATATACTGAGCGACCAACCGAGCGCCATGGATTCCAAAATGCAATCCACCAATATGCATATTCTTGGCTTTCTTTTGAATTGAACTAAAATCTTTAGAAACAATGGTACTCATATTAAATTTGCATTTCAGGTGTTGGTTAATAAACCTACACTCCTCTTCGTATCCCATTGCAATGGGAATAGATCACACAATTAGTCGTATATTATTTTGATAGACGAAACTGACAAGATCGTTAAGCAGCGCATTCAATTTCAAACTATACCTCCGAAATTGAGCAACCTTTTCGTGCAGCACTATTTATCACATCATTAGTCCAGAATGGAGAATGACTAGATTGAAACGGCGAGTATCACGGCGCAATTTAGCTAAAACATGTTCAATTGTTGTGCGCATAGTTGTTCCTCCATAACTATTAATATCGCAACGTTTGTCATTCTTAATAGCGTTCATCACAAATGGGTTAACGCGCTTCACATTAGAACTGCCAACCACTAAGGCGCCTTTGGGCAGTTCATTCTCCACTCTCTTTAGGTGTTGCGCGCCGTTTGAATTAGATAGTTCTTTCCTATTTAACTCCTTCTTCTTCAACTTTGTCTTGTTGTCGATTGTTATTGTTTTGATGCATTGTTGACGTTTGTGCTGCTTCTCGCGTTTCCACTGCTTCTTCTGCGCCGCACGTTGATTTTTCGTTGTTACGATCTTCCAATCACTGTTGTCGTCTGCTCTCTGCTTTTCTCCTCGCTTTCTTCTTCCACACTCCCTCCACCCCCACCGCTTTCCACAGCCGTCGGAAACTGGGGCTTGCTTGCAATGCCACTTGTTCTGAGGAAAGGGAAGAGGGATGATAGGAGCTGCTTGCTGCCAGTATTGATTGTTGTTTGTTGATAACATATATAATCTGGAGAGTCTCACATCACGCTTTAGACGTTTTTAACATCCGATATGCTCTAAACTTGTACATGTTTCGCGGATGAGATCCGGGATATTCGCGACAAGGTGGCTCAACGCACTAAAGGCTATTTTCGAGTTGCCATTTAGTGCCGACTGAGAACACAGCTACAATATCGATCGAGTCGACCGGGGGCTCTAAGTGTTGTAAGTGTAGTCTCGGCCAAAAGATATGTACAGGCGGCGAGTGTCTGGTAAGCTGACAATATTCCCTACTGATACGGTGATTCTTCAATTCAGCTAGATTCCTCCAGCTGAGGCGTTTCTTGCATGGCGTACGTCTAAGCTTGTTATGTCAGCCGGCACCCTAACTGCATGCTTTAAATGTCTACGGCTGAGGCAAACTGCAAAGACTCGGCCAGACGTGTTAACTGCAAAGGTCCGCATACCTCTTTATCCGAGGCTTGTCCGACATAAACTGCCGCGATAAAGAAACGTAAAGCGTTAATGGAATGCAGGCTACTTCAGCAGGCAACTACGACGTATCCAGCAGCCTCAACTTTGAAGGTGGTTGAAACGTCGCCGGCCGCTTCTCCTAGCATCACTGCGGATGTTCATTCCTAGCCGAGTATTTACACGCCACCCAAGCCTTCATATGGAGAAAGGCGTCCTGGGGGTGGGGCAGGAATTTTTATCAAAACAGAAATAAAGGTCATCTTTGCTCATTCATTGCGTACTTCTGATGGATTTGTTCAGGCAATTCGCTTGCATATCATACACTCCCGGGGGTTTTAGGGCTACCTTTTTACTCATGTCCAGTGACATATTGCCATATGCTGCTTAATATCTTGAATGGGCTTCTTCCGAAGAGCGGCAGCTTGCCATGCATTTAATTGGGTGACCCAAATGTCAATATTATAGCCGACCCTCCACCTCTGGAATGTTTATCCTTCTTTGATGCAAAAAATTTACGCATGTCAATAAGTTAATCGCTCGTCCCTCTTAGGGTACATGCATTGATCTCATTGCAATAGCAAATTGCTAACATATTTAAAGTATTCGACCGGCTGTCCTCAATGCAGTGATGTTTTCCGACCATTCCCCTATAGTTGTATATCTAATTGGAGGCCAACTTTCTCTGTAGTTATTATTCCCTGCATCTACTGCAACCTATAGGCAGCATGACAGGCCTGGCATAGCTAAGTTCTTCGGCAGGGTCAATTAGGCTCCATGATTGAATGTTGTTGATGCCCCTGATGCCAGCTCTGCTTTTGAGGCGTTCCGGGCCACGCTCATATCCATATACGATAAGCGTTTGCTATGCTTGAGCCCAGCAATGTATCAAACATGCGGTATGGGAACTCCGTTGTTTTTTTTCTGCAGGTCTTTGCAAAGCTAACAAACTGTCCTCTATATATCGTTGACTAAAAACATTAGATGCCAGGACGGCGTACCAATCTTCCAGAAAAGGGTATACAACCGCTGTCCGTGCGACAAAAGGGGCGTTTATATATATATATATATATATATATATATAGAATTCGGTTCGACGTTCTCAAAAAGGATTTCAGGCGACTCTGGAAGTTTATAAATAAGACATGTGGTAAAAAACGCGACGAACAGAGCTTCGTTCGGTCTTGCCTTCAAGGTCCGGTGAATTGTTAACTGATGTCAAGCTTATTTCAGATGAACGAAATCGTCTTTTTGCCTCGGTTGGTTGTCGCACCGCGGAATTGCGCGCTTGGTTCAGGAAAGGACATTCAACCTGCTTTAGAAGGACTTTGGGATAAAAGAACGGATGAGTTTGCTCTCGCTTCTGTTATAGCATGTCCCTTGGTGTTATTAGCCTCTCGTTTCAAACAGGTGAGCTTCCAGACTGTTTGAAAACGTCTCTTGTTGTCCCCCTATATAGAAAAGGATAACAGATCTCTACCAACTAATTACCGTCCTATATCTGAAAGTGATTACGTCTTAAAAATACATGAGAAGGAGGTGTTGCGTCAATTAAATTGCTAATTGAAACATATTGATTTCCTCTCACCTGATCAATTGAGCTTTCACTATGCTCGGTCCACGGATGCGGCGCTTGAGGAATTGTGACAGTACGTTGTTGACTCAGTAGAGGCCAATAAGATCTGCTTGGGTGTTTTCCTTGATGTGGCGGCTGCTTTTAATTATCTTGACAATAATGTTTTACTCAAATGTTGGCACAACTTGGCGGTGGAATTGCGCTAACATAGTTTGACATATGAACACTGCAAAGGTCTGTTCTTGGTCATGTTCTGTTGAGTTTTATACTTTGAAGATCAAACGTGACAAGTTAGGCAGATCGATACCTCATGCTGATGACACAACGAGCCTTTTTCTAATAGATTCTCACGACACTAGTGGCAAAGTAAGTCATTCTATTACCCTGGTGGACCACATCATAAAAAACGTTCAGTGAGTTTGGCTTAGTCGTTTACTTTAGCAAAACGAATTCCATGTGATTTTACCAAGCTAGAAGGCAAGTTAGCGTGCCACCGTTCTTCCAACTCCGCCCACATGTGGCGAATCACTCCTGTCTGGCCAAGTGGCTGAGAGTGACTCTTCATAATAAGCTATTGTGGCAACCGCACTTAGACTATATAACTTTGAAATACTATGCGGTCATTTCAGCTTTACGGTGCATGAAGCAGCTTGTGGTCTCCACTGAAGGCCTGTTGATTGTTTACAATTTACTGTTTATGTCCATTCTTTGCTACGGAATTCTTCTGTGGGAAGGTGGGGATCATGGCCATAGAACGAAGGTGCATACAAAATTACGCATTACGCATTTTGACGGAAACTTGGGCTGTAAAACCTTTTACTTTAGGGGGCTTTCACGGATATCACGCACTTGCACATAAAGGCGAGGGACGGGGTAGACCAAGTGGGGGGGTTTCAGTATTTACGAGAGCAGAAATTGGAGAAATGAAAATAGGAATAATAGCGGAGAATTTAGTAGCAATAGCGTCAAGGGGGGTGGAGATTGTGGCAGCTTATGTAAAGCCGGCAGGTGTAGAGTCTATTGAGACCATGACAGAACGTATTATGCTCGGGGTTGAGGCTGTGCCTAGAAAAGCACCTATGATTCTAGCAGGGGGATTTCAATGCCAGGTTGGACAAGGGAATTTCTGAACGAACTGAAGCATTCTTGGAGATTATAACGGAGATAGGCTGTTGGTTAGTCAGCGAGCCCGGCCTAAACACATTTGAATGTAGTACAGGAGCGTCAGTCATCGACGTTTTTGCCACAGACGGAAACGGGAATGATATAACATTTTTAGGGGAAAATACATCTTTTCGGGAAGAAGCGGGACTTAGAAGGCATATACCCATGGGAATGACATTTAAGATTAGCAGCAGTGGAGAGGAGTGTAGCCGTAGGCAGGGGACCGGAACAAAATTGGATAGTGGGATTTTCTTAAAGGGAGTTGGGGAAGTGTGTCCACCCGGGGAAATTCACATAGAGTCATATGAGCGTAAACTGCTAAATCTAATCACAAGTGCAATAGTTCCGCGTCAAGAACAAAAAGGAAGGCCCTGGTTTAACGAGCGGTGTAGAGCAGCAAAAAATGCAAACAGGCTAACTAGGGACTACGTAAAGATTTTTCCAGTAATGAGGCCGTTAGCTATAATGGTAAAGAAAATGACGCAAAGGACATACAAGGAAGAGAAACAGAAGTACTAGGAAAGCCGGGAGTGGAAGGTTGTTACGAGAGGCAGAGGAACACCCGCACAAATGGCTAAAGCATAAAAGAAAACAGCAGTGCCCAGTGGAGACTGAGAGACTAATTAAGCACTTTGCTGGTATGCTACAGGGAGCCGACACCACTCCAAAAGAAATAATATTATACAATGGGCCTTGGGACAAAGACACAAAGCTTGCACGGGAATGGGTAGTTCGCGAGATCACAATCGAAGACGTTGTCAGCGCAATTGAAAGAGCGCCTAGAGGTAAAGCGGCCGGAAACGATATGATAAGAAATGAACACTTAAAGCAAACGTTGGCACTGGCGCCATGCTGGAAAGCTCTATTCGATGAATGCCTAAAGTCCGGGAAAATGCCTAAAGCGTGGAAGGAAGATACTCTCATTGTTATACCTAAAGGGAAGGGCATAGAAACAGAGCCGGAAGCTTGGAGGGGAATAACACTTAAGAGTTGCCCCTATAAGATATTCTCGGGGATAATATCAGATCGACTTGAGCACTTCCTAGAAACCAGAAACGCAGTACCAGAAGAACAACACGGGTTTAGAAAATCCAAGTCGACCCATACGGTCCCTGCGCCAATTGCTAGCAGAGATTTGGGAAACTCTAGCCGAGCCAAGAAGACCGCTATATGCGGTATTTATAGATCTTAAAGCCGCCTTTGACCTAGCGCCGAGAAACATAATTATGGAGAAGCTAGCCTTGGAGGGAGTTCCGAATCAGCTGTTAAAAATTTTGGGAGCCATCCTTAGGGAGAGCATAGTATGCATCGACAACGGTATAGGGATTGTGGGAACAGTAAAGCAAACAACCGGCGTGGCTCAAGGAGACGGGCTTAGCCCGTTGCTTTTTCAGTATTATTGGGAGAACTACCCAACCGGGTGAGACAGGGGTGGACTCGAGAGTGGGCAAGTACTTTAATGTATGCAGATGACATTGTAATCTATGGTAGGAGTCTATTTAGGGTTAAACAGGGACTGGAACGAATAATTGATTATATGGACGAGATGGGGCTTAGCATAAACTGGCAAAAGACAGTAGCAGTTAAGTTTCGACGAGGGGGTCGATTAGCAAAAAACGACGTTATTCAAGCTAGGGGCAATGTAGTACAATTTGTAAATAAATTTACCTATCTGGGTGTCACTATAACGTCGAATGGTAGCAGTTTCCGAAGACATATAGAAAGCAGAGTGGGAAAAGCAATCCGAGCGGCAGCAGCAATTAAGAGCCCGCGAATGTTGTCAATACATACCGCCTCCGCTCTTTTCAAAATTAAAATAGAACCAATAGCAACATTCGGTATATCACTTATATGGGAAAAATTGGGAGAAACAGAACTGCAGTTACTAGATAGAGCCAGATTTTTCTTTATGAAACGGGTTTTGGGTTTAGCCAATTCAAGTAAGAATAGAATAGTTCATATCTTAGAGGGGGGGAGTTTAATGACACAGGAATTACAACTTCGATGGGGTTTACCTAGGACGAAAGCGTTTGAGGCTTATACTTTGAAGTGGACGGAAAAATTGAAGGGAATCGATTTAGGAATATATAATACGGTAGCGATGAAAAGCACGGCCTGGCGAGCAGCGGGGTATAAAGGCAGACATTTAACTACGGCGTTTGCAGCCCACGGGTTTCATCACGTGTTATGTAGCACGGAAGAATTCCACGATCCTCAGGAGTGTTGCAGGTGCACGAGGTGCTCTGCCCAGTGCGATAGATACCACGCCGCAGCATGTCCTGCAGTTCAGTCAATAGCTGAGCTTGCAAGATGAGAGAAGACCCAATGACGTGAAGGAAGCACTAGTTGTGTCTGATGTATATGTTTATAATTTTACCCAACCTGGGTGTTAATAAACCATAATAATAATAAAATTACGCATTACGGGAAATATTCCCTAGACGCCGGAGTGATTCTGTAGGAAACCTGTTTTTCACCCACGGGCTTCTGTTAGATGCAAAGGAATATATTCTGCATGCAGGTACACTCGCAATCAAAACAGCTCACGCACTTGTCCCGGCGGGCATTGCAATCCCTGTATCTCAAAAATAGTTAGGGCGCGAAGAAGATCTACGATATTCGAAGTTCCCAATACTCACAAAAAGGTCAGCTTGCAAACCCTAAAGTGCCGGTTGCCCGAGAGTTGGAGTTTACTGTTTAGCAGCCTAAGATTTGTACTTCCCTAAGATTATTCAAGCGACAGTTGAAAAATACCTCGTGCGTAGCTGAGAGGCTCTCATCTGTGGTTAGTACTATTACTAAGCTAGTGGCCACCAGCTAGATTTGCAGCGTATCGCATTGCGACTTATAGGGACTCCTGACAAAAGCTGAGGTGGTGGTTGTCTACTACAGGAAAATGCCCTGTGGTGAATCTAGTCACTTTTGATATCACATACGACCGTTGAGTATACAATGTGTATTATATCACTCTATTATTTTATATCACCTTTATATTACATTCTTATTTTGTATTAGCTTCCCTTCGGGGTCAATCTCCTAGCCTATGCCGACGACCCTGTCCTCGTAGTCTAGGCCCGGACCCCAGATGTTTTACAAAGCCGCGTGAATGAAGCACTTGCCGATGTCGCTCACTAGAGGCAGGTGGCGGTGCCGAACACGTGCGGTGAGCAGCAAAGAAGGCAATCAAGACAGCCAGAACTTCACACGGCTCATGCTCAACACTTACGGACCTTGACAATCCAGACGTCGTATAATCATGTCCGCGGCCGAGTTAGTCGTCCTGTACGGAGCTCTGGCCTGGCCCAACAACCGGAACCGCCTGCGACGGGCTCAGAGGGTCAGAGCCCTCAGGGTAATTGCGGCGTACCGGACAGTTAGCATAGCGGCGGTCCTCGTTTTTGCTAAAACGGTTCTCTAAGACCCCAAGGTAGCCGAGCGCCGCCGTCTATGGGGCAACATGTTCAGGATTGGAAAAGTTTCCAGCCCGAGTGCATCTACTGGTGCGACTGGACCAGAGGACACCCCATACTGTTTGAAATGCCCTGCATGGGCGAAGCAGCGCGCTACCACTTTTAATGAAAACTCCAGCTTTAACCTAAATTACCTTCGCAAAAAAATTTCGGAAACCCTGTCGTCCTAGAACATCATATATGAAGTTAGTAAAGCCACACCACAAAGAAAAATGGGAGCCAACGCCCTGGGGCGCTCTCTCGTGGCCCCCGGGCAACACAGTCGGCAGTAGTAGTGGTAGATCCCTCCCCGGACTGTTTGATGAGACGCGCAAACAGTTCCCAGTCAGGCCGGCGGACGGGGACATAACTGGTCTTGAGTTGGTTGGAACCCCACACCGGCCCACGCTTGCAGGGAGCTTCTCCGCCGTGGTGACCGTGCGTGCAACCGCACATTCCAGTTAGTTCTCTAAAAAAAAGCTACGCCGACCAGGCCTCGACGAGTCGAGTCTCTCAAAACGTTTTTGTGACCGATAATAGTCTGTCCACCGTTGCTCGGAAGAACACGAAGCGCAAACTCATTTCTCGAATTGCTCCTGGCGGCGCGGTCTTAGACATCCATCAAAACATCGCGCCTAAGGTTAAAGCTTCGCTAGTCGTCGTTTTGCTTATTTGTGCAATATGAGACAAAAATAACAGTGCTTGATTTCAATTTCTGGGCGTCGGGGGTGTCATCAAGTTCTGGTCTGTCGGCTGCCGCATGAAAATGCGACCGAGAAATTTATTGGTGTTGCGGCCGCTGTCACTAACAGCGAAAGTCCCGCCCGCCAATCTCCATCGGAGGCAACAAACGAGGCAATCTTAGAGTCAATGATAAACGGTTAAACAGTATTTATAAGGTGCAATTGGATCAGGGGTGTGTGCACCCAACAATGTGTATGTATCTCATATTGCTATGTAAGACCTGGTGCAGCCAGTCCATAACAAACGCTTGGTACCTTCAATCTACCTCGAATCGACTGAGCTACTGCAACAACCTCCACTGCCGAGTCAATGGGAGCTCATTTCGTCAACAGGCAGCGTTGAACACAATCTATTTGCCAATAAGACGTCTTTGTACAAAATGGCGATTACACTTATTGGGTAGCCATTTACACCTACTCGCCGATTTCCGTTTCAACCAGCAGATGCTCTGTCAAGGCAGTCAATAAAGTCTGCATATAGATTATCTCTGGGTAGTATCAGAAAAGAGAACCCCTCTTCACCTTAGAATTCATTAGAGAAATCACAAAAGATTTTCGCTAAGAGATAAGTCACTGGATCTAGTTTCTATAGCAGACTTAATGAAGCACTGGGTTTGTTTTCTTGGGGAATGACGTGAAACCTAGCACAGGGGGAACGCATTGCAAAGGTTCAGACAGTTGTCAGTAAAAATACGGAATTACCTAGTGCTCAGAGATATGTAGTATTCAATGTATGCTATACAGAAGTATGCTCCTAAAGGCCACTGTGAATCACTTACAAAACACTAGAGTCTCGTTATGATGGAAATGCAGCAAAGCATTGCATCCCCTATCCTAGATCGTTTTTGAAAAAATTGCCGATTAAAAGCACCGTGCCCAAAGTGTAAATAGCAAGTCCCGTGGCATCAAACGCTCACCTACCGAATGGCAGTGAACACCGAACAATGCTGTATCCACTTAAACAAACAGTGAAAAGAGAGAGCTATGTCAAGACATCGAAAATAGCTGGTCCAGGTACTGGCAAAGATAGTTTTCAATACAAACTTTTAACCACTTTACGTCAAGAGCTTAAGAAACCTTTGAACAGACTTATGTGGCATATGGTAGTCTTGCTTAGATAAATCCATTAGACAGATGCTGTTCTACTACGATCTAACATTCTTACATTTTATCATGCTAATAAAATACCTTAAAGTAGTACTAACCCAGAGACAAATAAGCACCTCTTATTTGCTGCATGCATCTGACAACGCGGTTGGATTACTCAATAGCCGGCTACAAATCATATCATCGAATATAGAAGGCTACCAAAATGAAGTTTCGGAGACAACACGACTTACACCACAGCTCACAAGCGTACCTCAGGCTTTGCAATATCTTAACTCTCGTGTTCCCGGGCGTCCCCACACTGTGGGTACGCCCAGACCAGACCACCAAACAACCACACGCACAGGTTAACAGAGAGAAATTGTCGTGCATAAAAGAAAAAATCATGCATGAGATTAAAAAAAAAGTAGCACACGGAGATGTTGCAGATACGGAGAAGCTCTTGTTTCCCGGCGGTGAACAGATACGCGCTTCTTCGCTCTACAGTGGACTGTGGTGAGATCGATGCAATTTAAATATTTTGTGTTTTAGCTGAGTCCGGCTCCTTTGACGACTGAGGAGATCCTGCCGAACGTAGTAGTACCTCGTCGGGCGCGCAACGTGTAGGACAATGCGTGTGGTGTTCCGCGCACGTGCAAAGTAACGTGGCAGGCCAACGTAGCGTGCACGGTGACATGGCAGGATCAACCCAGCGTGCAAAGTGAATATGAAACGCGTAGTGCAGGCCACACGTGCAGAGCGACATACAACGGAACCTGCGCAAGACGTGCGCTCAGGGCGGACTGGAGCCCCCTCAGAGTTGCTGTGATGTACTGGGACACATGGAAGACCTATAAACCTATGGTTCCCTAGTCCAAATTCCTGCAACGTTTCATAACTCGCCCGCCTGTTCCCCAACGCTAGAGCGGGAGGCTTCGGTAAAGACCGCTTTCTCGGCGGCGGCGGCCTGAACTAGGTGATGATCGTAGACGACACCAACGACGAACGGATGGCTACCCCTGCGCGGAAGATGCCAGCGGCCAAATCCTCTGCTCGCAGAAAAAAACGCCACTTGCAGACGATCGTGGACGATAACTGCACGAGTGAATGGAGAAAAGGGGCTAGGCCTGGCAAACCTGGATACAGCGGTGACCTGTCGTGCGGGTCTAAACGGCGCTTAGTTCCAAATCTGACCTTGGTTTACGAGAATGCTATTTCGATAATTACCCATTGTGTCTAATAATTCGCCACTGTCTCCCCACAAATCGAATTTATTGAACACCAGGAAAGCCTTAGTAACCATGACTATTACACCTGCAGTATTTTCGCTCCCGACTGCTCTTGACGCCTCGATGAAGCCTCCTGCCCGCAGAACGTAGCGCTCGAATCATCTAGTTAAGACTGCACTTGAGTCGACGCCAAAACCCGGCGGCTCACAAAGGAAATCAATATGAGGCGGGGAGCGAGTGAGCAGAATCTGGCGTGCCCTTCTGGCCCCTGCCGATGTTCTTTAAACTCTCTATTATCTTGCAAAATAAACTGAGAAGACGCAGGCATATTTGTCCGACCAATTTGATTTTCGATGAAGGGTCTCACAACTCGCAAATGTATAATAATTTTAAAACTACCAACAGAAGGGTCACAATGCATGCCCTGAGAGCAGGTAGATTATCTTATGAAAAGAGTTCCCTTACATCAATGGTAGGAGTCTCTGTACCGAAGGTACTGTCGAGTCTAGTGACGTGATGCATCTGTCAGCGCTTCGCGACCGAGAAGAACGTAGAAGAAGAAGACATAGGTGCGCGGGTTCGAGCCCGACCGAATCCTATATAAATACAAATAGGATTTGTATTTATGGGGGTCCGTCTATGAAGCAATGCGAAGCGCAGTTCCGTGAACGTTAAATCTTGGCTGAGGGTCAGCCCGAAAAGTTTTGTACCGAAGGTACTCAATAGCCCAGACATCATGATTCTGCAAAGGGAATCGTGATCTCGAGAGTCACAGAAAAATAGTTGCGCATGTGGATGACCTTGCTCTCATTGTGACCACCTGCCCTAAGCTATCATTGGAAAGTCGCTGGCTGTATGGATCACCAACTCTGCAGGGCCACAACATCCCAATCAAGAAAGAGACGAAATCTCCGATAATAAGCGGCGACATTTGGCATCGGTTGCCGAATCGACAGCCGTCTATGTAGCTGCAGTATAAGAAAATCTGGCCATTCCGCGCATGGTGAGAGGCCCAACATAGGATCGCCATCTTAGTAAATCGAACATACCGCACAACGTCTACCGAGGGACTCTTTGCACTCGCGTGACTGCAAGGTGGGCGATACACTGATAGCAAGCTGGATTTAGCTCTGACTAGGAAAACTAAGCTAGAGGCGTGGGTCGGTCGATAACGTGGAAAGTGACTCCGGTGCCGCAAAGATTGTGCATTGGGCGTCTGCTAAGAATATACGTCCTTGAATCCCCATCAATTATTTCAGAAGGGGCCAACCATCTCTAATTTGCGGACGATTTAAAAATATACTCAGCAGTCGACAACCGCACAATTATTATCCAAAAAGCAAATCAAAATATTGAAAGCTGGTATTGTGAGAATAGGATGCAAATATCTGGGCCTTAATGTACCGTGGTGTCATGAGATGACAGTTCGCCACTGTATACACTCGGTAACGACGCAATAGCGGTATCGAATTTTTTTCTTGATCGTGATGTAATTGTGGTCTCTAAACTAGACTTCTTAGTAGATAATAGATTACGTGCCATCCGACGCCAGAGAGTGCACCGTGACCGCATCGAAGCCTTATGAACTTCGGAAGATCTAGAATGGCCAGCGTCGACTATGCTGCCTCTAGTCCCTGTCACATCCAGGGAGAACATTCAAGTGGACATCGATAGCTTCTCTAAGAGCTTTACTAGTGAGCTCGATTTCGTCTAACCCTGGCTTCTAACGATCTTTTTTTCTCGTTCTCTTTGAGGCGTCGCCGTCACCTGACTTCTGCGCTGGTGAAGGTCGTAGATATTCTCCTGCAAATCTCTCCCCCTCCCGCTTCAGTCGTTTATATTCGGCATAACATAATTTGCCCTTCTGAAATACGGTCTGGTACGCCCTCCAGCGTACGTGTCTGCATTGTGCAAGATCTCACTAAAACCACTATTTATGACGCAACGGGTGCACACTAGCTGGGATTCGGGAATCCGGCAGCAACTGAGGCAGCCCTCTACTCAATCAGCAATGCTCGAGACGGAACCACTAGTGTTAGCTGAAAAGCCGTCTTCGGCAAGGATTCACGCGTATGGTTATAGGTAAACTCCTCGACGATGGGACGCCTACAACTAAAAATAAACCTTGTATTGTCAGCGTGGGAAAACGGCCTCTGCGCGGACAGCGGTAAGCGTCCAGATGAGATGAGACTCACACCCGAGCAGGGCAAAATGCTAGTAGGCAATAGTCGTCGATTTCCTATATATACCGCTACACAAGAGACCGATTACTGGTCTCAACGACTACACAACACGTTCAATGGGGCACATTTTAAAAAAGCACACGAAACGCTTTTTGTACATTACTGGATTAAGGGTATGCCCTACCTATCTGGTAAGGAGCCTTTAAGCCTACTAAAGCTCAGGATCAACGCACTACCACGCGTGCCAGATTGGCCAGGGGACGCCCGGCCTACAACAAACGTTATAGGCACGGGTGTGATGCGCCTGAGACGTTGGCTCATGTCGCTCAGATGTGCGATACAACACACAAGCAAACTATGTGTCTGTGATCGCGTGGCGCGACTTCTCCGCGAGAGGGGTCATGAGGTGGTTTGTGAGCGAATATTCCGTCGACCGGGCGCACCGGGTCTAAAGCCCGACCTCGTAATAACGACACCTACCGAGGTCTGGGTTTGAGATGCCGAGGTTTGTGGCTTGAACAGGAACCTGGCAAACGCGCGGCAGGACAAGATCACCAAATATGACGTCGAGTTCCTAAGAGCGGCGCTCCCCGACCCGCGAAAACCTCGCAGATTCGGATCCATCACTATCTCTATGAGTGGTGTATAGGACTCCGAATCTGCGAGTACGCTCTTGGGGCTCGGCGTCAAGAAGAGGAATCTTATCGATCTTACCGTCTAACACTGCAAGGAACCTTGAGGATATACCGTTCGCACCGAGTCCATAAGAGCGGGGGCTGCCATCAAGCAAGGACACGGACAGCTGATTCTTAACTCCACGTAAAAACGTTTACTACCATTTTTATTAAGGCGAGCACTGGCGAGTGTGTAAATGATTATTAAATCATCGCAATATTTTTTATATATATGAAATCAGTGTATTTTGCTTTGCACTTTTTCTTGCAGCTTTGCGGTTAGTACGACGGGTTAGCGTTTTCTTCCCACATGTAAACTGTATTAAGCGGTCGTAATTATGGCTATTTTCCATCGAAAACATGCCACATAAGGATGACCGTTCACACTGTGCTTCGCCAAAGCTCAATGATGCTGTGTGCTCAAACAGTTCCGTATATGCAGCGCTTTTAGACAGTCGACAAGGCCCAATCAGAGTTCGTAAATGCTCAATTTATTTCTGTCCGTTCGTTGCGACCGAGAATCAGCTGCGCTATAAGAAATGCTCGATGCTTACTCCCTCATATATATATATATATATATATATATATATATATTTATAACGGAACTGTAAAGCACCATTTAAAAAAAAATAATAACGCACCTAGAAATAACATTACAATAAATGCAAAATCTGGCAAATGTCACGGGATATAAGAGATGCCTTCAATTTTCGCATAAAAGGTTCTCTTAGGAACAGTTGGTTGTTTCTATTTCGAACGAGATAGCACAGGCTATAAAGTCTTCGACAGGCCAGTGTCTTACAGTTTTATATATAGCTACCCGCAAGATCGATTATGTCGACTGGTAGCAGATTATAAGCAAGAAGTGTATCGCTCACCGAATGTTTACATTGTCTTACAGATAATGCCCTGAGAGGACCATTCTGAATTACTCTAATAATTTGAAACGTTCTCCGGAAATTGGTGTACCGTTAACAACATTGACTAGGTAAGTCGAGCCCGGTGTCGTGGTGCATTCGCGTGCGCCTCGCGACAGGAGGACACACATAGGTGCACAGGTTTGATCCCCACCGTGCGAAATATCGTCATTGCCTTACGAAATAAATGTTGGCTGAAGGTCAGCCTGAAAAAATGTATAGGCTACTTTTTCAGGTGTAACTTTACGACAAACGTTAATGACATAATAACCATGACAAATGTCTGGAATAAAAAGGCCCCAGGGGAGTGTATGAACGTTTTTGGCCTGACAACTGAGCTTACATCGACCGAACTGACATTTCGTTGAGTTTCAAACTTCGTAAATGATCGACAAAAAATCGACGGTTAGCACGAGCGAAAGCTTTCTTTTTCAAGCAAAGTAAATACAATAAGAGTGCTTACGATTACTAATATGAGGATCTACGAGTCATAGACTATCTGAATTAATTGCGCTAATAAATCCACGTTGATTGCTGCCCATGCTGTCAAGTACAATCAACATTCGCTGTGGCCGAAGTTTTCGTCCCAAGCGAGAGTTTTTCAAAATTTGCATACTCCTTGTGGCGATAGGCCTGTTGTTCTCTCGTACGGATGTGTTTACGCTTTAAAAAGAAAAACAAAGTAGTAATGCAGGAATAGTATGGCACGTAACATAAAACTGTCCCACTTTTATACGCGTAGCAACTAAACATTACTAATGGCTTAAAGTATCGGCAATATAGCCAGTTGAAGAACGCAAAAGATTAGACGCTATTTCATAGCTTGTAGAAACAATTTAATCTTGTATAAGACGTATCGAGAATAAAGCCCGCTATCTTGGGATCATGTTAGACACGTCGATGACCGGCTTATGTCAGATCAAGAAGGCTACGGAAAAAGCATAAAAGACGGCAAACGCTATTGCCAGGATACTTCCGAATCTACATGGACCGTGGGCTCGTATAAGGAAACTGCTGATGACGGTAGCGGAGTCAATCGCGCTCTTCGGGGCTGCCGTTTGGGCCAGGGCGACGCTTAAGTAAAAAAAAAAGCAAAGTTGATCCTGCGCAAAACATAGCGGATCGCAGCCCTTAGGGTAATACAAGGCTACAAAACGGTCAGCACAAATGCAGCTTTGCTGCTTGCCGGACAAATTCCCTGGGACCTTAAGGCGTCCGAAAGACAGCGCCTGTGGGATATTGGCACACCCACAGAGAGCGACAAAGAAAGAGAGAGAAACGCCACTATAGAGGATTGCCAAGCAAAGTGGGACGCAATTCCTTTTGATGCCCCCGAAAAGAGTCTAAGCAAACTGCTCTCAAACATACGGGCGCGGATAGCAAGGCCGGGAGGGAACTTAACCTTCTACCTAACGCAGGTTCTCACGGGACATGGCAACTTCCAGTCATACCCTTACTGAATAGGGAAGGCCCCATCAGAAACATGCCTTTTTTGCAACGAAGCCGTAGAAGACATCCCGCAACACACACTCCTCAAGTGCCAGGCATGGGAAGAGGCCAGAACTATGGCAATTAGACAGATTCGTGAGAGATGGTCTAAAGCGGGACTTACCTATCCCGAAGTACAGGACCCCCCGCAAAATGGTATAAAAGAGTTCGTGGAATCCTGTGTTCGACCCAAACATGGGAATGAGGAGCGGAAGTAGCACAGGAAGTGCTAAAAACAAAGCACAGAAGATGCAAGGAGAGACAGAATCTTTTTGAGGCCGGCACGGCTGAGGAAAGCGCAACTTTGAATCAAACCGGTTCGCAAGGGCTGGGACAAAGTGATGGCCCATAGCACTGTTATATGGAGATCTGGGCCATCAGAGAGTGAAGTTTAAGGGTATAGGTGCGTTTCTTTTGGGTATGGGTCTCAGCGGCGTAACATCCATCCGCTGGGGTCGAGTCCCACACAGCTCTAGATGGACACTCCTACTCGTAGCAGTAGTGCGTAACTACATTTAACCCTCCTCCACAAAAAAGAAACAGTTTAATCTTGTGAACTAAACGATATAAGCGTGTGTATGTTCGTATATATATATATTTCCAAATGCCACCTGGCGGGACTCATGAGAAAACTAGATTCGAATATATATATATATATATTTATATATATATATATATATATATATATATATATATATATATATATATATATATAGTTACCTCCTATATATAGGAAGATACACTTTTTACTAAATAATTAAGCCGCAAGGACTGTTGGGGAAACCCTAGATATCTCAACATCCGGCCATCGGTGCATTGAAGATATACCAAACGGTGAGTTACAAGCCCGTAGGGGACGGAAGATGGTCTAGAATAAAAACAACCTCCTTAAAAATAGGTACACTAATTCATTATATTGTCATATTGTATATATATATATATATATATATATATATATATATATATATATATACATACAAACGCATAAATGGGTGTATGCAAGAAAAGAGGCGCGCAGAATGCAGCCGGCAGTTTCACTCTCTTTTGCTAGGGATGGTCGTCGTGAGTGAGACACGTCGTGGGTGAGTGATGCTAATGACGAGCTACCACATGGTACTCGAAACTCCATAGAAGCTCTGTGCTCAGTCCCGCGCCACTGGTCAATTAGTCGTCAGTGGCCTGTTATCGTACTGGACGATTGAGTCAGTCGGCGCCGGTTGGTTGGTCGGCTGGCTGGCTAGCTGATCGGTCGCTCAATTGGTCAGAAGGGTGGTTACGTGATGACGCAACCAGCAAGGGTGACCGACCGCGCTAGCAGCCAGGAAGGATCTTCTACTCATTCTGATTTGGATTCTGTTGCCGCCGCTGCTGCTGCCGCCGCCGCTGCCGCTGCCTTATCCACCAGCTGTGTTGGTCCGTTGTTTTTGTCATTATCGTGGTTGTCGTCGTCGTCGTCTGAGGGGCGGCGATAGGCGTCACTCACTTGTCGGACGGAGCTCAATATGTTGCGTCATTCCGTTTTCTCATATTGTGTTCTCGCTCTCTCTGTCACTCACTTTCTCTCTCTCTCTCTCTCTCTCTCTCTCTATACATATATATATATATATATATATCTTACCTCCCTTTCCTCCACCTTACGCGCTCTCTGTCCCGTCATCTCTCCATCGCTCCCATCATCTCTCTATTTCCCCCGTCTCTCTATCGCTCTCTCTCTCTCTCCCTCTCTCTGTGTTTCTCTATGTTTTTGTTACTTCGTGTGCGGGATAGATTAGAATGGTAAAGGTGCGCTTCGAGTACGCGGATGTATGCGCCCATGTATCCGTGAATCTACGTGTAAGTGAGTGTGTGTGTGTGTGTATTTACGTACGCATGTACATATCTATATGTTTGTGTGCGCTGCGTTCTACGGCGTACGCCGAATACCAGACGCGTAGTAACTGCGACAAATATGCGATTGGAACGCTCGGCATACCAGCTCATCATGTTTCCGCTCTCTTGCTTATTTCACACATATATATGTATGTATATATATATATATATATATATATATATTTCATACAAACAAATATAAATATAAACATATATATATATACAAGTATATTTCACTAAAACTTAGTAGATATTATTTTAAATTCATATAGGCTAATAACATTTTTCTTTGATATGAATTTTAGGTAATATCTACCAATTTCTGGTAAAATAAACTTATATATATATATATATATATATATATATATATATATATATATATATATATATATATATATATATATAAATACTTTGAATTTAATTTAATTGTACTCTTGTCGATCTTACTGACGTGTAAACGGTAGGCGGTCACTACGAATAAAATACACATGCTTTCCAATCTCGGTCACTGCCCGAAGGTATAGAGGTTGAGAGCATGTTGGTAGACCCAAAACAAATTATAAACTCAAACACCTAATCCAACCTCTAAGGGTCACATATACTTTATAATGTAATGTAAAATACATGTGACCCTTGGAGGTTGGACTAGGTGTTTGAGTTTATAATTTGTTTTGGGTCTACCAACATGCTCTCAACCATTAATGTTTGTGCATGTTACGTATTGACCAAGTGATAGCGTAGCGCAACGTCTATTCTAAAAGCAGTTAGTCACAACAATTCATTGTATTCTATCTATTTTTTGAAGTTCCGCATGCAGCTATCCGCATTTTGTCGGCAGCGTCGAACTGACCGAGCAATTTCGACAAATAGTAAAAATCTCGTGTTTTGAGGGTTTTCGTGTTTTGAGAGTCGGGCGGGTCGTGGCAATTGTAATCGGTATGGTCCTGTCATCGGAAAAGGCCATGCCACCCCCGTAGCGCCCTATTTCATTTTGGAAAGGCGTATTTTACCGTTTCCTCTTTTATGCCACGCTTCTTCGCATAGTGTCTTACCAGGGTGGGGGGGGGGGTGTCTATACGTATTTTTCGGTTGTCTTGAGGGCGCATTCCTCAGGATTGCAAAGTCAGAAGTCAATTGCGACCATCATTGCTGTACGTACGTTACTATATACTGACGTTAGGTCAAGCGCGCGATTTTTACAATGCCATCACACGCACTACCAAACGTTGCTCGCCGTCTCTGTCGTTCGTTTGGTTATTTATTTGTGAAAGAGGCTCAGGTGTTTTGTAACTATCTATACGGATTCCTACCTGTATGTTCCTCGATTTGTCCATTCGGTTTCGGAGTGCTTTTGTCCTCCCCTTTGTGACGGCGCGATTTTTATTTCAATCTCTCCGTCTTCTTCAACTACAATGTGCAACCATCTCTGTAGCGGCCTCATCCTGACTATGCTTATCATAGTGCTTAATGCTTTCCTTTCATTGAGCATATTTCATTGTAGTAAGTTGTCAAGCAGTTTCAGCTCGAAATTGTCAAACTGTGCTTCCAAACCAGGACACGGGAAAGCCTTGTGCTCAACCCTCACCTGGGCCGTCCGGTATTGAGTCGGGGAGGAAATGGGACTGAACCCCGCGCCAGTCTGGTTATCCAGGCCTTTTCTTCATGCGGGATAATAGTCAGGGATAGAGCTGATTGAAGGAGAACGGCGGAGACGCCTCTCCCACGGCTTCGATGTAATGCCAAAGTAATACCGAGCCTGGGGGGGTGGGGAGGAAACCGGGTTTAGTGGGTTTGCGAGTCTCACACTAGTCACGCAGGCTGCTAGTGGCGCATGTGCATCATGCATTCTCCAAACCTCCCAGAAAGAAAAAAAAAAGTTTTTTCCTGTCGCGTCTTTTCCTTCATGACAGAGTCGAAATATTAGATTTCGTTTATCCAGTTTGCGATAGAGAAGTGAACGCGGGACACGATCTCCGCCGTTCTCTGTCCAGCCCCTACGTAGGCTGAATTGTGGCGATGTCGAAAGAGTGAGGGGCAGTTGGCAACTGTGCGGTCTACCGTATCCGGAAGACCGGAGTTACAAAGGATGTCAGGCATTTCCCTATGATCTGCATGTAGAGCTGGAACTAGCTGGATATATTCAGGCGACGCGCGTTACCCTGTCCGGCCCTCGGTGCCTTATAGATAGATATTCCTCACGAGTGACGTAGAAGATGAAGAATAGTCTAGAACTGTAAAAAAATCTTCTAAAAAAATGTTTCTCTAGATCTACGTTACCTTTCAAGAAAATAACTGCAGCGTCTGACCGGAGTTAAAATTGTAGTTTAGTTTCAATTCACTAGGCACTTTCTCTTGTAGGTATGTCAGCCGATTAGGCCAGGTCAGTAGCGAGGAGCGATCTGAAAGAAATAGCTGATTTCTCTACGAAACTTTAGTATTGGACGTAATAACCGCAAAACCAATGTAATAGTGAATTCTATCTATTTTTTTAGTAAAGCTATTAGTTATATAGACCCAAACTTACTACTATTTCTCGATCTTCCTTAAGCCCGTTCGACTGCTCAAAGATTTTGTTCTCCTGCATACCTAGTGCATGCTAATTCTGGCTATAATAGGATGCACACTGCCTCGGATCTTGTACTTATGATCTATGTCCGTAAATGGTCCCTATAGACATCTGCTTTGATCATAAATTCTGCAGCGTCACGCTTTCCGTGGCTGTTGTTATCGCTGTTATTGTGCAATTGCTGTTGTCGCAATTGTCGGTATAGTTGTCTTTATTCTTGATATTGCTGTTCAGTAGCTGCTGCCGTTTTGTTGTTGTTGTTGTTGTTGTTGTTATTTGTATCGTTGTTGTTGTTGTTGTTGTAAATATTTGTGTCGTTGTTGTGGTTGTTACTGTTGTTTGTATCACATTATCATCATTGCTGCAGCAGTTCGCAACTTTCTTATGATTTTTTGTGTATTGCGTTTGTCACTGTTCCTTACACCTTGCTGTTATGATCGTCGTACGCACTGTATTGAGACAGTTGTTAGTATCTGCTGTTGTTGCTCACACAGTTGTTGATGTTTGCTGCTGTTGTTGATAACACAGTTGTTAAAGCTTGTTATTGTTGCGACTGCGGTTGGTTGTTATTGTCACAAGTGTCGATGTTTGATGTTGGTTTTGACGATGACTCTTGTTGTTGTTGTTGATACAGTTGCTGATGTTTGATGCTGTTGTTGACACAGTTGTTCATGTTTGTTATGGTTGTTGTTGCCACTGTTGTTGTTTGCTATTGTGCAATAGGTGTCGATGTTTGATGTTAGTGATTATTACAGTTGTTGATGTTTGTTGTAGCTGTTGTTGTTGTAGTTGGTTATTATCACAGTTGTTCGACCAAGTCGGTAGATATTTATTGTCATAGGCATACAATTATGGGGAATAAAACAGTTTCTACGGGATCTCCGGAAGCCCTGCGGCTGACGGAAGAGACCCTTCCACGGCCGCGGCGTTGCCGCGTTGAACCTCGATCGATATGCGCTGCAACAGGTATTCGCTAGCTCGGGGGTCCTGAGTTGCAGCGATGACTTTCCGGCCCAGTTCCTTAATAAACTTCATAGACTCCGGTCCGATCGGTCCAAAGGTCTCTATGGCAATCGGCTGAACTATAAATTGCGATGCTAGTTTCTGGTATTTCGTTACTTTTCGGTTCTCTGCGAGCCGGGCGCATGCGCCCACCTCCCGGCTCGTGTTCTGAACGTAGCTTTTGGCCAGCGTACATGACACTGTAACATCCCACACGAGAAGACGACCACGAGCCCAGGGGGTAAGAGTTTTTCCGTCTGGCCTCAGCTGACTATTCTGACTAAGACCGACAGGCTCCTTCACTGCCGGAATGTGGGCCGAGTGAAGAGCACGGAAGATAACGTCGTTGATGGCGAAATGACGTGAGTGGCGCCCAGCGCTATAGCGACACGACAAGGCGTGTTCACCCGTGGCACTTACCGGTGCTCTGCATAGACTGCATGGGTGGGGTGCGCAAACGACCTCCCCAAGCCGTAAGCCGGAAACGATGCGGAGTGTGTTGTTGTCCAGCATCGTTCCTAGCTGCGGCGAGGGGAGGGCTTGAAGCCACTTGCCACTGATTTGATCAAAGCACGCTTTCAGACGGGCCTTCCCTGAGCTGTCGGGAACCTGATTTTCTAGGTCGCGTTGGAGCCGAGATACCACGATTCGATCCAGAGATCCTTGCGTTATGTGCTCCGGCACTGAATCCCACTGGTCGCGAAAGTTTGCGAGTGCTGCCTGCGTTGAGTCGGCAATCCAGCTATCAGTCGAAGGGGCCCCGATGGCGACGACAAGCTTCTTAACTTCGGACAACGAGCCCAGGTAGCAAGATAGGGCAATATCGACCGATCTGCGTACACCTAGGCCCCCAGCACTAACGGGAAGTGCAGCTTGAGTCCAAGACCGATCCTTTAAATCAACGTTTAGCAGGGATTGTAAGGTCTCCCGGAGTATCTCATCAAAGCAATGTAGTAGGTCGCGTCTTCTGAACGCTGGCGAACATCGAAGTTGGTACATTAAGCGAGGCGTTGAGAGACTGTGTCTTAATAGATACAATGCTGGGTGCGCGTCTAAGACTTTAAGTCGGCGGCACCATCGGTTAGTGTCTGCGAGCTTTTTCCTGAGGGCACCCTCTACCGCCGCTTCCGTAAGTGGTGCATCCAGTAGTTCTAAACTGTCGTCGGTTACCTCTCTGAAGTTTGGAAGCTGCTTCCTTACAAACGTTGAAGACTTCGTGCGCGTATCTTGAGAAAGCCAGAATACCTCACACTTATCGTCGTTTAAGCGTAAGCCTGATTCAGCCTCAAATGCTCTGACTCGTTTGATATCCTCAATAACCGTCAAGCTGTCGCCGGCTAAGGTGGCGTCGTCGAGATACCACGGCCGCAACTCCGACACTAGTCTGGCCTGGAGATCGGAGATTCCAATGCAGAAAAGTGCTGGACCGCAAGGGTCCCCCTGCTGCACGCCACAACATGAATGTATGGTTTCTGCCTGCCAGAGGAGATTTGTGGGAAATCGGTACATCTGATAAACGGCTGGAAAAAGCCCCGGTACTTTGGACTTCACAGCGTTCAGCAGATGGTCGCGACGCATTGAGTTAAATGCGTTTTGAAAGTCAAGTTTAACTAAAACCCCCTCCTGGCCACAGCGGGTCTCGAGAAAACCCCTAGTAGCGTGTACCGCTGCTTCTGCTCCACCCCTAATTCCGCAGCCAAGCTGCATCGGAGCCACGAGCTCTAAAATACTTGGCAAGGATTTCTTGATCAGGATCTTTCCCACCAGCCGCCGTAATGTGAAGCCGACAGCGATCGGCCTAATTCCGCCGTCCTTCTTGCGCAAAGCAATGAGATTCGCACCGTAAAAAATCGGAAGTATAAACTCAGGCAAACGACCGTTAACCGCTAGGGTGACAAATCGCACAAGGGCCTGCAGAAGAGGATTGCTGTCGTCCTCGTGGGTACCAATAAGATCTTTCAAATGGCGAGGTCGTAGGCCGTCAGGGCCGCCGGAAGAGCTGTTAGGGAATCTCCTGACGGCGTTACGAATCTCGGTCGGCGTAACAACGATTTCCGATACTGATGGCGACGGCGTCGGTGCCGGCGGAAACGACGAGTTCGACGGGTGTTGGGGGTGTTTCTCCAGCAAACTACGGCGAGTTTGTGAATCAAGAGGGGCGATCGTATCAGTTGAAAGCAGCGTTCTTGCGGCTGCTGACACGTCGCCTTGAGCGAGCTTTGCCTGTGCGCGTATTGCTCTACAACGGTCAGAGTCTGCAGCGGGGTTTGTCCTTGTATGTCTTCTAGTCGTGTGAGGGTTATCCGTTATAGATGCACCCCTCTGAAAGCGAAGCAAGTTCTCGCGGACTACGGAAGTAAGTGTTCGGCCTTTCTCCTTTTTTGCCGGGATACTGAACACCGTCGTCGAAAAGGTGAGTAGCCTTTCCCAACATTCCCGGGTCCCCGAATGACTGACACCGTCAATGGTTTTCGCCAGCTCAACAGAAACACTATTCCGTAAGCTGCGTGGGATGCAGGATAACATCTTGACACTCGCCTTTATCTGGGCCACCTTCAACACGAGACGGGCCAAGTCTGAACCGGTAGGCGCACGCTGCAGAGCGGATTGGTTTGCTAGATGCGGGTTGTTAGAAGTGGAGTGAGCGGCAGGCGCAACCGACTGTGCCTGTGCCGGAGGGAACCAACGGCGGATATCGGCTTGGCTATTTAACATTTTGGATCCTGTGAAGAGGACGACTGCCTATTGCTAGGCAAACCATCGTCGTTTTGTGTCTTTTTCTCGGTACCATGCTGTGACTGCACGGCCACCGGGGAAAGCGCTGCTCTTATCGCCTCCTCAATCCCGCAGCGAAGGTCTTTACCTACGAGCGAACTTTCAACTTGGGGAGTAACCCCCGAAACGTTTGCTCTAGTGGTGACTAGACCCGGGAGGAGTGACGACAGGACAGATTCGACAACGGCCCCAATTTTTTCCACAATCGTTTCCACTAGACGAGGAATAATATTGTTTACGATTGACTCAACTAGCAAATCCACCTTATCCACGATGGGAGCAGCCGAAGCGCAAGGCGCAGCCTTGGTGCCGAGAACCGTTCCTGAAGCTACATTGACCGCATTCGTCTTAACCTTGAAACCATTTTGCACAACGGCAGCAAAACTGCGCTTGCTGAAGGTTGCGGCGGGTTGAATATCTGCAACGGGGGCGCACAACTTCACGGGCGCGACCTCAGCCTGCGGCTGGATAGTTCTTTTTGCAGACCGTTTAAGAAGCTCCATGCGATTCAGCCGATGTGGACAAGAACTGTAGCCGGCTTCATGATTACCCTTGCAGAGGCAGCAGCGCGCAGGATTCGTGCAGTCTTTCCGGATATGTTTAGTGGATCCACAGCGACGGCAACGCGGAGATGGCAATGGGCAATCGGGTCTGATATGATCAAAGCTGTAGCACTGGTAGCATTGTTGCGGGTCGCGGTACAAGAGAACTCCGTGGGTTTTTAGGCCCAGGCGCACCTCCACTGGGAAATTGCAGCCCGAAAAGGTCAAAATTACGCTGTCAGTTGGCATTACAATGCCCGTTCTAATATTCTTAGACCGTACTCTGACGGCATCCGTCACGCCGTAGGGCCTCAAAGCGCTGGAGATTGTCGCGTCATTCAGCGACGGATGAACTCCAGTAATTTTCCCTTTTACTGACGAAGGGGAGCCGCTTAACCTTGATGAGACCGGCACTCCAGCGAGGGACTGCAAACTTAGCAGCACAGCCTTGTCCTCCTCGTCCTCCGCCACAATAACGAGTTGGCCATTTCGAGTAAACCGTGGTTCCTCTACTTTCCCCTTTATGTGGCCGGCAAGCGCATCGCACACAGCGTTAAAGTTTATCTCCAATAAATTTTTCTCAGCCGAAAAAATTATAGCTTCCGGTCTGTCCTTGGCAGTGGCCTTCGGCACAACCGCTTCTGCGGGACTACTACATGGAGCGACAATAGTTTTACCGCCAGCTTCCACCGTACTCCATCCAACGTCGTCCCCCTCCTCAATGGGCGTTCCTTGCACCGCGACTTGATTCTTCCCCATTAAAATTGTGTCTTCCTGGTCTACTGATGGCATCGGTTTGTCGACGGAAACCTCAACCGTAGCGTTTGCTGCGCCATTGCTCTGCTCTTTTGTTTCGCTGGCATCCTCCGTGCTCGCTGGGGAGCATTCAGATTGCGATACACGCATACCTTTGCTACGGGCGTCTTCCACCGGGCTTGACGCGGCCCGCTTTCCACAACTCGTTTTTGAATGACAAGCTGAACCGCCCGCATCACTGGTTGATCCAACAATGCGTTCATCCGCTGCCACTGCGCGGTCTACGTGCAGCGACGTGCGTGCTTCAGGAGGCTCCTTCTCTTGCCGTTTCGTCGGCGTCCGTTGCATGACCAGCTGCTGCGCCGCACCTGTTTACAAACAAGGTATTGCTTGTTTACCGGCGGACGCGAGCCGGACTGCAAATAGCGTTCGATAATATAATATTGATTACCGTAACGGGGTTGGAGGCCGTGGCGACGCGAATGATGAAGTTAGTGATGGAGGTTGCTGGTGGTGACTGTGGGTGATCGTTAACTGAGGTGAATGACGAAGAAGATAATGCTAAAGGTGTTCCGATGATGATGATGGAGATGATGCTGAAGGTGTTTCGATGATGATGGTGAAGCTGCTCCAATGATGATGATGCTGAATGAAGTAACTAATGAAAAGGGCTAAGCACAGCGATGATAATGATGACTAGGATGTTGAAGGTGAGGATGAAGATGAAAAAGAGAAAGGTGAAGATAAAGATGAAACTGACGATGATGGCGATGAAGGTGGTGATGCTGACTGTGTAGTGCTGATGATACAGTTGTTGATGTTTGCTGTTGATGATGATTTTTGCTGTTGTTGTTGGCGTTTAATGTTGTTGACACAGTTGTTGATGTGTATTTTGTTGTTGGTGACATTTGTTGCTGTTGATGTTTGTTGTTGCTGTTGTTTGTTACTATCACTGTTGTTGATGATGATTTTTGTTGTTGTTGTTGATGTTTGATGTTGTCACGGATATTGGTACTTGTTGTTGTCGTCACAATTGTTGATCTTGGTTGTCAGCATTGTTGATGTTTGTTGTTGTCATAGTTGTTGTTACTGTAGCATTTTATTGTTGTTGTTGTTGTTACAAGTATTAATGCTTCTTGTCGTTGTTGTTGTTAGTGTCACAAGTATTAATGCTTGCTGTCGTTAACACAGTTGTTGACGTTTATTGCTTTTCATCACAGTTGTTGATATTTATTCTTGCTGTTGTTGGTGTTTATTGTTGTTGTTGTCGTCGTCGTTGTCGTTGATGTTTGTTGTTGCTGTTGCTTGTTACTATCACAGTTGTTGATGATTATTTTTTTTGTTGTTGTTGATGTTTGATGTTTGTTGTTGTCACGGATATTGGTACTTGTTCTTGTCGTCACATTTGTTGATCTTGGTTGTCAGCATTATTGATGTTTGTTGTTGTCACAGTTGTTGCTCTTGTCACTGTAGCATTTTGTTGTTGTTGATGTTACAAGTAGTTAAGCTCAAAGCACAAGAGAGACCATGGTTTGCCTGTGGCCCCACTTGATCGCCGCATCTACATTGGTGCAGGAAAACGAGAGCTGTCCCCAGGTGTAGCCCCGCACTAATCCGAACAGTGTCGTCATCTAGTAGAGTGCCTAAGTGAACACTGGGGAGAGCCTGTAACCAGGCCCCGGCACTTTTTGCAGAGACCGCCGGTAGCCTGTCCTTGTCAGTCGTAGTGGGGGCTTGCTCAAGTAGATGCACAAATGTCTTCTCCTGCAGTGGGGTCGACCAGCTTTTCTGAAAAAGGGTGTCCGTGGGTATGACACCGCACAGAGACGCCAATCTCTCGACTAAGGCTGCCGAAGTGTGATCGTAGACTCTTTTGCCTGTGTCGTCCAGTAACCGTTTGGCTTTTCCCGATGCCTGGAACATAGATGAGACGATGGCAGGCCCAGCCAACGCTACAGCATCAGGCATTCCCAGTCCACCTAAGGATATGGGAAGCAGAGCCTGCAAGCCTGCATTGGGTGAAAGGCGTATGTTCAGGAGCACCTCCAGTGTTTTCAAGGTCCACTTGTTGAATTCTCGAAGGTTCTCGTTCAAGTCGAAACAATTGGCCCTTCTGAGCAGGTGCGTTATCCGGGCCGCCGAAAAGCATGATCTTAGTAGGAATATTCCGCGATGAGATCCCAGCGATGGAAGACGGCTGGCGGCAACTTCAAGCTTCTCTCTCCACGCGTCTAAAGCCCCAGGTAATCCCTGTTGGCAGAGGGGAACCCCGAAGAGCTCAATGTCGCTCTTTTGGACGACCTTGCAACCGGGAAGGAGATGGCATAGCTCCGATATATCCGGCAAGATCATATCCTCGGGCCCCGTGACGTAGACCTCGCATTTCGCGGGATTTAGGGATAGACCACTCACCCTCTCGAAGAGTTACCTCTAATATTTAAGCAAATAAAAGAACAAACCAGTATTAATGCTTGTCGTTGTTGTTGTTGTTGTCACAAGTATTAATGCTTATTGTCGTCAACACAGTTGTTGATGTTTATTGCTTTTCATCACAGTTGTTGTTGTTGTTGGCGTTGTCGTTGTTGGCGTTGTCGTTGTTTTGGTTGTTGTTGTTGGCGTTGTCGTTGGCGTTGTCGTTGTTGTTGTTGCTGGCGTTGTCGTTGTTTTGGTTGTTGTTGTTGGCGTTGTCGTTGTTGTTGTTGTTGGCGTTGTCGTTGTTGTTGTTGTTGGCGTTGTCGTTGTTGTTGTTGGCGTTGTCGTTGTTGTTGTTGGCGTTGTCGTTGTTGGCGTTGTTGTTGTTGTTGTTGTCGTTGTTGTTGTTGGCGTTGTTGTTGTTGGCGTTGTCGTTGTTGTTGTTGGCGTTGTCGTTGTTTTGGTTGTTGTTGTTGGCGTTGTCGTTGTTTTGGATGTTGTTGTTTCCACATTTACTGATGTTGTCTAGCCATAGATAGAGTGTCATCTCGATATTCTAATTTTGTCTGCTACACCTCGTCACGGCAGTTAGCGACGAGCATTGTCGTCGCTGTCTGTTCGGTTAGCGCACCAGAGAAATCGAGCCAGAGACAGGGGCAATGACGCTCAGCTCTGACACAGCTCTGGCTATTTTTAGTACACAGCCAAACGCGATCCATCTAAACACGCGACGCGACGACCGCGACGACGACGACCAGAACAACTGCTAACAATGACAATTATAACCACAAATACGAACGTCTTTTTTTTGGTTTTTTTTTCGTGAGCATTGTCATCATGTGACATCATCAGCAGTATCTCACTGACTTACTCTTGCTAGACGAAATGCGTGGGGCGGCGGGAGAGGGGGGAAGACAGGGCCCCCCCGGGGGCCGTGCGGCGGCGGCGGGCAACTGCCTTGCCTGCAAATTTAGCTTAGTGCTTGACGGTTACGACGGTTTGACGTTTGTACGTCGGAGCGAGCTAGCTCGAGGCGAGGAAAAGCATGGAGCCAATGTGCGGGCACGGGCATCATGCATCATTCAACGCACAGACAGACTGAAAGATCGACACGCAAAAAGCGGCAGCAAGCCAGTTCAAAGCTGCTGGGCTGCTGTCGAACGGACAAGCAGCCCATTATTGTTCGATGATAGTCGGTGTCGCCGCATCACGCCGTCGGATACTAATCGTGCAAGAGACTCGCGCAAAACAGCCCACCGTGTCGCGCCGCCGACGCTTTTAACGCCATAAGGTATACGATTACACAGACAGACCTGAACAACTTTAAAGAAAGAAACCCAGATGAAGACAGAGAGAGCCAGCTAGGGAGAGAGGGAGAGAGAGAGGAAGAGAGGGCGATAGGGAGAGAGAGAGAGATACAGAGAGAGAGAATAAGATGTACAGAGATGGAGCACAAGAGGGGAGAGAGAGGAATCAGTGAGAGAGAGAGAGGAATAAGTGAGAGAGGAAAGGAGAGAGAGAGAGGAATAAGTGAGAGAGAGAAGGAGAGGGAGAGAAATTCAGTCCGAGCGGAATAGCACTGTGCGCGTACTGAGTGTGTATGTAGTAGCGATCAAAGCGACGCTTCCAGCAATATCGTCGTTCAATGTTGCTGCGCTTCTCCACAATTCCGAATGAGCACTGATTGCGTCATCAAACGTGTAGAACTGCTATTGGCGCTGCTGCTACTACTAATAATACTACTACTGCTACCGCTACTAGTATTACCAGCGACAAAATAGCAACCGTAGAGACAACAACAACAACCACAACAGGAACGGTTAAATACCAAAATAGGCAACCGTCTCCACAGCCAAGGAGAGCAGGATATCAAGAAGAGCAACGGCCTTAACAAACTACTGTTGGCGTTGTGGTTGTTGTTGTTGTTGGCGTTGTGGTTGTTGGTGTTGTTGTTGTAGTTGTTGGTGTTGTTGATGTTGTTGTTGGTGTTATTGGTGTTGTTGGTGTTGTTGGTGTTGTTGGTAGCGTTGGTGTTGTTTTTGTTGTTGTCGCTGCTGATGCTATAATGCTATTGTTGTTGTCGTCCTAATTTATGGAAGACGGTTGGGGTCACGCCATAACAAGCAAAAACGGCCGGCTGAGACCGCCCGTCTATCTCTGCCACTCTATTATTACTACTACTACTCGCTGCCGTCTACCCTCGGTATTGTCTCGGTGACCTGTTATCGAAGATCACAAATAATGAAAGGATATTGCAAATAGGTGGTCGAAAGTACAGGGATGTTTGCGAGGCACGGGACTCATTGCTTCAGACAGCCGAAAGATCCATCGAGAGCAAAAAAATAGCCAACGTGACGTGTTATGTGATTCCCCTGACTATAACGACAACACCAATATCAACGACGACAACGACGACAACAACATTTTTAATCGTACTCGGCCGCGCACAAAGTTATTAATTGGTGGTCAACAAACTATGTGATTTCTTTCATGCCCTTATATAGTTGGTCTATGATGTCACCGCGTCGAAAGTGACAGACAGTGTCGGCATTCTGTCCGCACGCGTGACGCCGTACCAACCGAAGTGTGCCTCTTCATAAGAGGAATGCCTATAGGTAGGTACAGATGTATGTTCCTGTGTGTCGTGTCCGTAGACGCATGTATGCATACGTCGTACGTTTGAGCTCTACAATGATGATCACGATGATGATGATGATGTGTGGACGGCGTCCGGAACAAACGAAACTAGGCGGAATTCCAGCATGCGCCAAACGACGGTGAAACGGCGCGCCCGATTTGGCCGTGGAGTTCGCGCGGCTCACGCGGTCTGTGCATCTCGAATCTCGCTGTGCGGCGACGGCCTCTGCTCTCCTGGCGTCGTTTTCACCTCACGACAGATCCGATGCGAGACCGGATCAAATCTCTCTGTTTTAACCACCGTCCGCCTATCTGCGGATCTTTCAACCATCATCTGTCCATCTGCATATTAATATTTATGGTTTGCTAACAGGCCATCCGTTAATGAACTGGTCAACAAACATATATAAAGCTTAATAGAGTTCTGGAGGCGTCTAGAGAGAACTTTGTTAAGCGTTCGTTGTAAGTATGAACTAATAGATAGGGGTTGCAGATCGCTTGGGGATGTGGCATTGTTAATTTTAGGGATGAACGCTAAGCGAACAGTTTCATGGGCAGAGGCAATATCGCCTATTAATAGTATGTTAAAAATACAACAGACTACTTCTAACGGGAGTTTACGAAGGAACGAAGTACAAATCCTGTCCAAGCCTAGTGCTTTAGAAGGTCCGCGGAGAGCTACGTGGGTTTCCTTTAGGGAGATAGGGAGGAAAACCTAGAAGAGATCAGAGTTGGGAGTGTATACGGGGCAAGGGAGTGTTTCAGGGGGTAATTGTGTCATCGTGTTGGCCCAGTGTTCTACAACTTTGGTGGCCTGCATGTTGTGTATGGTGTGTTTGCCGTCCAGCACCTCATGAGCGCATTTGGATCGGTGTTGGCTAAAACGTTTTTGAGTGATTGCTTAGTCTTGACGTCGTTGTTGCCTTTTAGATACTCGCGCTTCAGTGGAAGGTGTTTCTCTAAAGGCACGACGTCGGACAGTGTATGTAAAATGTTTGTTCAGAAAGTCGTTCAAGGCGATAGTGTGGTCCTCACCTGAGCAAATTATATTTGACAGATGAGTAAGGTCTGTTGAAATTATGTTGCGTTTGGGAAATGTGTTTGTGAGAGCTTGTATTTTGGATATAATAATATCTTTTTGAGATGGATTATAGGGGCCATCTGATTCAGAGTGTCGAGGCCGACTAGGCCCAGGAAGCTCAGATCCGTCAGGGTTGAAATCCAGGTGAGACCTCTTTTTACGAAGGTTCTCTACCAGATCCTGATGCGCCTCAGAATTACGTTGGCTTCTAATCGTCCCAGGTGTGCGTGAGTTAAAATGAGTAGCTAAAAGGTGGTCATTTTTTCTAGGCGTTTCGTTATTATTATCTAATATAAAATCTGCTTCTAATGTTGCTAAAAGTTCACGGGTTTGTGGGTTCCACTTGGCCTTATTAGAGGGGAGACTAAAATGTTCTCATTATATTCGTCCGGATGGGCACGACGACGGTGTAAATTAAAACCTGATTTAGAATTAAAAGCCTTTAAGCAATTACCAGATGGACATTTACAATTTGGCTGAAAGACGCGTGAAGTACTAGGAGGGTTCAAACTATTATTAGAAGCAGCTGTGTCATTTTTTGAGGAACTTGAAATCAAATTATTAGTCTGTGATCGGTTAGGAGTTGGGGAGGTGGCACGAACTTCTCGTTGATTGTGAGTCAATCTAATGTGGCTCGCGAGGCCCGCGCCAGATTTGCATACTCGCCCGCAAGTCTGGCAGCTGAGTCTTCCGGCGGTGTTGTTGCTGTAACGTGATTTCTTTTAAAGTTTCGTACGTGAACGATGGCGCGATTTTACGCAGATGTTGTTGTTAAAATCGCGAAAATAAAGCGGTCTTTAGACCATCATTCTGTTTGTCTCAACCCAGGGAGCACTATGTTATATCTCGTCACGCACTGTATTTATGCAAAATAGCGTCGAAAGTAGAAGTTAAAAATTGCACATTAATATGTACAATAGTAGTGTCGGTTTAAGATATTTTTTTGTGGTAGTTAGATGGAAGACTAGCATCAGACAGATTAAGTGCTGTCTCTTTGATTCAGTGGAATTAAAGCATCTATCACAAGTATATAGTAGGTATGCAGGTAGTCAATTAAATTATAAATGGCTGCCAAATATATCGTTGCTTATTGTATTATCTACGCTGTGTTCGATTTACAGCTCATATATATATATATATATATATATATATATATATATATATATATATATATATATATATGTATATATATATATATATATATATATATATATGTATATATATAACGCAATGAGTTGCACAACAGAGTCAACATTACCAGTATAGGTATTGCTGAACACAACCACGATAGTTTAGGCTAGTTTACGGTTGGGCGAGTGATTAGATGATCGAGCCGTGTATAAAGCTGTACCATTTTTTGGGAGAGCAGAGGGCTTGATTTTGCCCAGCTTCCAGGATGGCCCAGCTGGATTGCTTCCCATTGCCGGCTCCACTTGAGTCGGGGTGTCACCGGTCTGAACTGCGATCTTGATCAAGTTTCCTTTAGACGATTCTCATTGAGAATAGATGCGAAACCATATACTGTTGGGAGTCAGCGGTCATGTCGCCACAAGGACTGTTGGGAAAACCCTAGATATTTCAACATGTCTGGTATTATCCTACACGGCGATTTCAAGCTCTTGGGGGACGGATGATGTTTTAAAATTCAAAATTCTCAAATTAAAAACATGTTTTTAATCCTAGGGTATGTATTCTGTTGATTTGTAGTGTTTTTGCCTGGTGGTTGATTAAGGGGTATCTTGAAATTAGTTATTTTTTTAAAGTTCCAGAGAATCTGTCTAGAGAAAAAATGCATAATTGATGTTGAACGCTATCGGCCTTTGACTTTTGTTGAAAAGGCAGCGTGTTGTAGCCCTGGTAGTCGTGCGCCCCACATGGATGAGGCATACAGCATAATGCTATCTACTAATTCTTAGGTGAGAGGAATAATGCCTTTACGCACACTCAAAGCGGGTAGCGTGGTACTCAATGGTGATGCTGTTGGCATAATACCTACTAAAAAACCTCTTGCCTAAATGCCCTCACGAAAAGACAAAGAGCTAAAACCGTTCTTTAATGCTACTTCAAATCCTACTTCTCCCATAGGATAACGTGGGCATGGCGCACATCGCAGTATATACCAAATACTTCCGTTGAAAATGGTCGCTGCAAGATCCTTGATGATGTGCCAGGTGTGGGTGTCGTGCAAGAGGGCGCCATTTGTTTATGTGGTTGACGTCGTCTTCTTTTTTGAGTTGCAGACAATGCGCGGCAGCGGCGGGACACGTCCGATACAATGCAGGTATTTTCTGTAGGTGCCGCGGCATGTAAGAAATTAAAGTAGTAAGTAGGCGTACCATTCCTCTCGGCTTTTGAATAATTCCCTCATATCAGGGATAATAAAGCGGGTTCAGAAACCCGACTGACCCGCCATTGTCGTAAGCAACGCTCCATAGAGTTAGACCCTGCACGGAGCCCTGGGAGACCCCTGAGGTAACAGGATATGACTTACCTTGGTAGGCAACTGTACGTTGTAACAGGTAAGATCCCAAATCCTTTTAAGATAGGGCAATCAATAAACGCGCGCTAGCGCGTCATCTATGGAGTTCCATAAAATTAAATTAGAAGCCTTTTAATGCAGTAGGATTGCCAGGCAATGCGACCTCGTTTCTGAGCGAGATCTAGGTTTCGCCTATAGTTAAAATACTTTAAAGTAAAAAAACCGCGCCATGTGTTGAGTGGCCTGAGCGAAAGCCGTGTTGGTCTTCGGAGATCACTTTTGTCGTCCAATCCTTCGCCATCGGCGTATGTATAAAATGCTCAACTGCCTTGGAGAGACTGGACAGAATGGTATTAGGTCTAAAAGCAGAAGGGTCATTTCAGGGAAAAGGTGAGCCTTTTTTCAGCAGTCGGAAAAAGTGCCCGATCTCAGGATAGCCTCAACTAGTTTCATACAGTAAGATGGTTTTCCCTGGGATAGCGGTTTTCCCTGGGATAGCGTTCATGCCCGTTTTCTTTTGCGGCCCGACTGGATGACCCTTCTCACCTCATCCATTGTGATAGGGTCTGAGGGAAACAGCCCGCTGATAACTTTTCAAGCTTGTTTGGGAGATAGTTGAGGATGTGAGTGCCTCAGTTTGTGGTAGGTTATTTTATAACCCTGCCCCCGGGGTTGTTCTGGACTTTGTTTTAATACCTTCCTCTTCCTTGTTCCAGCACTCAGATATATTTTTTTAACTTTCCGAACAAGGGCGCAGCGAGCTTCTCTGTATTCCTCCCACGGTGCCGCGCGTGTCGGCAAGTACATATGCGCCTAATTTGATGGCATTTTTCCGTGCTTAGGCTGTTCGACTATTTTACCAGTACTTAGGAGCAAGCCGGGCTATTTTGGGATATGGTTCAGTAATACGCAGCCGAGCGCAGCGAGACTCGGTTTCATTTTGTAACGGCTTAGAATTTATTCTCAGGCGCAGTCTGCACTTTTTAGAAAGGTATGGCGTAAAGTTGGGACAAAAAGCAATATAGTGGTTACCCGAGAGGCTCTTGACGTCGAAGTGTACAGGCCATCTTGTCGCCCTGAGCAATAAGGTTTCAGAAAAAAGGTCAGATCTAAGGTTGATTTTTGATCCTTCTATCGAACAGTGGTACCTGGGACATTGACCAGGCACAAGTTACGTACCGATGCCTAGTCTACAGCGCCGCAGGGATATCCTGTTGCTTTTCCATTATCGGCGATTTGCGTTAAAATCACCAGCAATTACGAGTCTGCCCTGCGGTCGATCGAGGAATCAAGTCTTCTATTTTTTAGGGGTGAAAAATAATTAACGCGCACCCGCCCAAGTCGTTGGTGGGTAGTGTGGAGCTTGAAGCCGGCGGAGAGTATTGGGCTCCATCCTATCCGCGCGTAATACCAAAAAGAACATATCCCCTTACGGTTTGGAATTATCTAGCAGTACATCGAAGACAGTAGGGAGATTCTCATACTTAACCCTGCTTTGGGCCTCCGTGTGCTGAACGGGAGGCGGGTGGAGCTGTGCCAGTCAGTCGCGCTCGTCGGACCTCACCCAAATGCGTACATCTCTATCTCATACTTAAGTCCCTCAGTCAGACTGGCTGGACCTCATACTGGTAACAATAGAGGGTATATTCTCTCGTAGCTCGTGCTGTTGCAAAAGTAGCTTAGCGCCAAACAGTTGGCCACTGTGTTAGCCACGTGATTCGGCTTTCCGGAAGTGCAGAGCACACAGGTATCTGTTGCGGATTTACCCATTCTGCATAGATACATCTGAAACTTGCCATAGTTAGTCAGAAGTTGTGTCACATAGTAGGTTGGAGGGCCCTGGACAGGGCCTTTGTACCAGATGATGAGATCAGAGATCGATGTTCGGGTCCACCGACCACGGCTGTCCCTGGAAGGGGGGTGGTCCCAGGCGATAGCCACGTGATGTAGAGTCTTCTCTGGCAGATCGTGTGCATAGCGATGGTTCTCTGGGCGGTCTGCAGGATACTGCGATTGCGACCTGTACGAAACGCCATGCCCACCTACACCGGCATTGTGCTGTAGATTCGGCGACTGACGCCAGAAGGCGACACCAAGATTCAACCGCGGCTCCCTTGTGTGGGAAGAAATGAGTAGTCAAGTATTCTAAAAACTTTGAAAAACGTCTGTAGAAACATTCGGAGAGATGCGTATTGAGTAGACAACCACAGAAGTGCACACTCCTCAGCCGGCCCCGGTAGGGTCGAAAACCAAGGTGGCCCTATATATAGCTGAGCAACCGTTAGATGCGTGCACAGCCGCTGCATGTAGCGGACGTTTGGGGTTCCGAAGCCAGAAAACATCGATGTCTCTAGAAGCGGTAAAAAGTAGTGCCCTGCCTAACACCGAGCGGCAAACAATGGCTTCTCTTTTCGTACCATCGCGCGTTAGGGCCTTGAGTTGGGCGCCCGCGTTTATTGTTTCGTCGAGATTTTTAATAATTAGCCCGTTTGTTCGGGAGAATGTGTAAACGGTTACCGTGAGCAAGGGGTTGTCCTTAACATAATCGACTAACTTCGCCGTATCATTTGGAATCGAGTTCCTGATGGGTAGCGTTACTCTATTAAGCGCTATTTTAAAGACCATTTTGACCTGTATTTCTAATGCGCCTGGTTCTGCTTAGGTTACAAAGCAAGTGAGCTATGCCTCTGAAAGTAAGCGGCAGTGGATTTACCCCTTCCTCCTCCGTTAGCATTCAGGCCAGTAGTGTACACACAGGTAAGGCTATTGTTTCATCCCTCACCTCAGCGCTCTCTACTTGTACGATGTCTTAGTTATGTAGTGAAACGAGCCGACCCTCCCTGAGTTAAGGCAGGGAGCTCAGTAAGCTGTATTTCTTAGAGCCTTAAACCCTTCATCTGTAAGGGAGCCTGTGTGGGCCCTTCTTATTTCGGTCTCCTTCGTATCTTCTCTGGGCTCGGGGTTTTACGTTTTCCTTTGCACTGCAAGGTGGCAGGTGCCGGCCCAGCCGTTCAAAATTTGCACCGGTGTCGTTGGACGCAAATTGAGCGCAATTATATATTGCGCAGTACATGCGGGGTGTTTACTATTGCGGGTACTAACTGCGATTGCTTAGCCAGTTTAGGACTTTTCACAGAGAACTTGCTGAGACATTTTTTTCGCGGAGCAAAGTTTACACACAATCGCTTAGACTAAGTGCTAGCAGCCGACATGGTATTATCTACTTCTGATGTTTAGAGGCGGACCTATATTCAACTGCTCCTCTAGCCCGCGGGAGAATTTTGCGTAGCTTTTTTGGCAGCTTTTTCTGATCTTTGGCAGATTTTTTATGAAGCCAATTCATTGCCTAGCATGTATTATCCGATATTATCGGATCCCCGCTAAGGTTCCGTTGGCTTTTTCGAACAGACCCTAGTCACAGGCGGTAACGATTATTATCAAATCGTCTGTGCAGTGACGAAATAAACTTCTAGGGTATCTAGGGGTTTATTCCGTTACCTACGCAGCCGACCAACTCTATGGAGTATAACCTACGATGGAGTCTATGTACTCCATCGTAGGTTATATTTCATATGATTGGCCTTTAGCCACCGCGAAGAAAGTAGCTTTCTTCGCTATACGGCTCTGTAATAACATAGATTCTTGGAGAGGTTCTCTGAGGATCACCCGATGAAATTAAGTTTTCGTTGTTCAGAATAACTTAGGTAATACATTCTCTTGAAGTTTTACACTGAGTTAAGCAGCTGCTTAGGGAATGTCTTCCGGGTGTAAATGCGTCGATCACGGCGAGCAACGGGCAATTAATTGCAGTGACCAAAATACCTGATGGCAGACGCATCCGAATAAACTCTCAGTTCACCGATAACGACCGCCTGCATTACCAAATAAGCTAGATAAATGAAGAAAAAAACGTGTCATTGTTGTCATCACAACAATACTTGGAGAAATCCGACCAAAGTCAGAGTGCAATTCAACACTATAACTGTATCGAAAGTATACGTAGACCTTGCATTGATGCTGTTAGACCGAATGCAGCGCGACTCAGACAGATATTGTAAAATGTGACAGAGTACTTTGACAATATTGGACCCTCTTACTGCGGCGAGAACATTGCCTAGGGAAACTAATGGGCAAACTAGAGAGTATCTAAACAAGTTTTCAAAACCGCAGATGAATGATCGACTCAAGTACTTGAATGACTTGTCACGTTTTGTTGCCAAGATCCTAAAATCTGTAATAAAATTAAGCCTTTACTTACGAATGATTAGTTAAAAACCCGTTTGTCAAAGGTGCTCTATCTAATCCTTTTTTTAAAGAGGACTAACTGGAAAATGCGGTTGCACACGCGGGCACCGCAGCAAGGGAGCTCCCTGCAAGTGCGGGCCGGTAGTGTGGGGCTCCAAACCACTAAAAACCAGTCGTGTCTCCGTCCCCCACGCTGACTGGGAACTGCTTGCGCATATCATCAAACAGTCAGGGGGGGGCGAGTCTACTGGTCCAGGCGGATGTATTCCCTGGGAGCCTCGGGGAGGCGCAAGCGGACTCGAAGGGAGGCTTTTGTCTTCTCTTGCAGTATGTTCTTAAAAGCTTGGGTCACTTTGTTCCATCCTGAAATTGATTCCGTCATTTTCATAGTGAGGTCGTGTAGGTTAAGAGCTGGGTTGTTACTTAAAAACTCCGTTAGGCTTGCGCGCTGCTCCACAAAGACGGACACCTAAGCACCGTGTGCTCTGAAGTGTCGTCGAGTCCATCGCCGCAGTGGACGCACGTGGGGCTGGGGACCTTTCCAATCCTGAACAGGTACGACTGGATCTATTTAATACCTGCGGTTGCGATACCTACAGAAGATGCTCGATTAGAGAATCTTCTGTTCAGGACTACAGCCTTTTAAACTACTGCGGAGCTTTTATCGATAGCTTAGCTAGGCTAACCATATAGTCACAACCTGGCATTCAACAGAGAGAACTCACCGCGGCAGCCTATAACAGGAATATCCATCGGCAGTGTCATAGCGACCTGCCCACGCTGAGTGTCACTGTGTACTGGCTTATACATTGGAATGTGCTCCTTTGCGGTAAAATGACGATATGACGATGGCGATGAGATCCACGTGTGGAATATTGTGGTAAATCGTACGCGGCCGTGCACAATGTACTTCTTCAATAGCTTTTGCTACTTTATTTTGCCATTTCTGCAAAAATATTATACACAAAAGACAACCTATTTCATGTATAATAGAATGCATTTTTCAAGCTATGCAAAGTTTGCCACTGGAGAGTGCTCTAAAAATCAGACCACCTACACCAGCTTGTCGAGGCACCAGCGAGTAGGCTTTATCAAATGCCTTTACACAGTCAACAGGACTGCGTTTAAGTGACCTTCGGGTTTTGCCAAAAGCCGTTTAATCTCAGACCGGAGCACGTGGATCGCGTGCTGCGTACCTCAGCCCTTCCTGAATCCAAATTTCTTCTGTGGAAGGGATCTCTTTATAGCTGAGACAACTTCTCGAACTTCTCTTGCAGCCTGTTGGACACAAAGTAACAGCTGTACACTACAACCCCGACTACTTCTATATAAGGAAAGCCGTCCCCGCTATTTGTTCTGCTTGTCGGGAGCGTCGAATCAGCTCCCGCGTATCACACCGCTATCGCCGCTGTCGAATCTACAACCCTGTCGTCCTTGCCCCTGGCGCGAGCTACGTGAGGCTCCAACAGTAAGCATAGGCAAATGGCCTTCCATCTTACCCCATCTTCAAGTGTGTTGTGTGCCATAGTACGTTGACTCTTCTAAGACTGTCCTTGTCCGGATTGCTTCTATCTGCAGTACCGCATGCTTACGGCTGTACTTAGGCTTCTCTTCCAGGTCCAGTAGGGCCCCTCGTCGCTTTTTCTACGGCCTCGCTGGCTTCTTTTATCCTGCTGGTCTTTGAACAAATGTATTGAGCTCTTACTTTGTAATATGTTTCTATCATTGCTCTCTCATTCGTTCCACATATTGCTTAAGCAGTCGCACCCTGCAGTTGCGTAAGTCTCTAGCTCCCTAGGATGTTGATCGGAATTGTTTGAGCAATGCGCACTGAAGATAGATAACAAACCATACCACTGAGGATTGTTAAGGAGAAGCCCTAGCTACCTCAACATGCCCGGCCTTTGATGTATTTAAAGTATACTTTACGACGATTTCCGTGAGGCCCGTTGTGAGCGGAGGAAAGTTAACATCTCTTGCATGCCGAATTGCCTTTGGTCGGTGGGTCAGCGAAGTCCGGGCACTTACGTTCTAATGATTCTGCAGGCTTAGTCTACCTGTAAGGAAGAACGATGTCTGTCCCGCACAGGATATCTGTACTATTGCACGTAGTGTGCGCGTGTGTGCAGGCTCAGATCTGTATTATGCCACTTTACGCTTATGTATATATATATATATATATATATATATATATATATACTTACGTTATGTATACTGGCATAATACATTATCTATTATGCTATGTTACACACTTTGCGGCATTATGCGATGTTATATACAGCGCCGTGCTACACTATGTTATTTATTATGCTATATTATATACTACTATTCAGTACCATATTATGTTAAAACTCCCCCCCGGATGTGCTGCGGGAGACTGTAACCGGTCTATTTCCGGCACACCCGCGGAGAGGAAACGAGGAGTTCTCGGTCATCCCGGAGGACATCCCGGAGGTAACGCTGGAGGGGGTCAAACAAGCCCGGAATCGGTTGTTCCCCCAGAGGTAGCGAAGCTACTGGTCAAAAGGTGGCCTAAGGTCTTCCAAGACTTTGCGAACAAGCTTTTGAGAGAGGGGAAATTTTCGAGGCTGTGGAAAAAGAAAGCCTGGTTCTGATCCCCGAACCAGGGGGGAAGACGGGGCCCTCGGCTTACCGGCCCGGCCCATATGGTTCATTGACGCCATGGGTAAGATTCTGGGGAACGTTCCTGAAAGGCAGATCCGCATTGGAGGCTCTAAAGAAGGTTCTAAAACGGGCGGGTGAGGAGACTATGAAGACTCCCAAAACAAGAATATTTGTGCTCCTGATCCTCCTGGATGTCGAAAAGGCCTTCAACACAATGAATTGGAAAGTAGCCGTGGAGGCGGTGAAGAGGAAGGGCCGTTCCTTCTACCTCCGTCAAATGATTTCATCCTACCTGGATGACAGAGGTCTGGTTGCAGCGGGGGGGCAGGAATACGAGGTTACTGCCGGAGTCCCACAGGGCTCGATTCTAGAACCCGTGCTCTGGAACATAGCTTACGACGGGGTGGAGATCCGAGGTCTCCCGTATGGGGTAGAGACGTTGGCGTACGCCGACGACCTTGCACTCGTGGTTACGGCCAGGAGCGAAAGAGCCCTGGAGAGCGCCGCCAATGAGGCCTTGTCAGTGGTGTCCGAGTGGATGGACCCATCACTTGAAACTGACTACCGACGGAGGCGATGTACCTAACAGGCAGAAAGAGGACGGCTTGCATTAACCTCGTGATGGCGGGCCACCCGATAGAAATCAGAAAAAAGGTAAAGTACCTTGGGGTCATGCTAGAAGTGTAATAGTTGCAACTATTGCACTTGCTCTTTAAAATAAAGCTTTGAAATGTTTGTGAAATTTTGTCTAATAATATACATATGTTAGGCGTATTCTGATTTTATTACGAACGTTATTTTTTCTTCACACTATAAATCAACTACCCTAGCTATCTTCCTTGTTGCTTCATACTTGTTTTATTGTTCAACGATAATTTATGAAAATAATAAATTGACATAAGGCATTCGATATATGCTTCGATCTATATGAATTTTACTATCAATAGTGAAATAGGCACAACATCATCTAATCAATCCGTGGTTTTAAGCATAGTTCTCATGCCCTAATTGATTTTTGACCCCAAGACGAAATCCGCTCTGACGTCAATAAAAATTGCCCATTGATGAAATAGCTTAGCATTCCCTCAATTTTTGTTGCTGTGTTTAGTGTGTTAGTTGCTGTGTTTGGCAACGGCTTGTGTATGGTGAACTCGGTGGTGACTTCGAGCACCTCGACAGAGGCTCAGAAGACCGAAAAATTCGGCCCGGATCCCGGTTTAAGTGTTAATCCGGCGCAACCGCACTCAAAGCTTTCGACCGGCTCGACTAGCTCTCCGTCGAATTACGTTAGCAGCGTAAGAGGACGGAAGCGGTCCCGTGCGCTACTCGGAGACGTAAACACAGCAGAGCCTGCCGCAGCTAAACGACCTACCAGCAGTCGAAACGAACAAGAAGCAGCGATGCTTGGCAGTCAGCTGTCAACAGCAGCAGTAGATCCGCTGACATCAACACAGCTGACCCACGGACAGATGACAGCAGCGCAACAAGTTTTTTTTTTTTTTTTTTTTTTTTTAACGCTCTGACAACTACATTTTAGACGCTCGTAATGGGCTAAGTTGCCTGTGGCACGACAGCGTCTAAATGCATCTATCGTCATCGCGTTCTCGTACTGGAATTATATAGGCTTTCTCCAGCAGAGGTATGTAGCAGCAAGGCAATGACAACCACGTCCAACAAATTCTACCAGCACGGCCAGGGCTCGAACTAGCGATGTTTTGCTAACCGTGGTTGCCATGGCAACGCCCCGTTTCGAACGGTGCGTTAGCCGCCTAAGCCACCGCCGCTACAAAAGTACCCAACCAACCAGTAATGGCAGCCTGTACAAGGTGCGCGCAGCCACTTGGCGGCCTCCTTCTGGTGTGCGGTGTGTGTTGTCGACAGTTTCACGCAATATGCAGGGCTAACGACGAACGAGACCCGACTGAGGAGCCTAGTACCTTGTGGCGCTGCCGCATTTGCCAGGCCACGGAAGGACTGTCGTTCGATATGCCTCAATTCATGTCGCAGGTTGATAAAATGTCAGATCTGACAGCACCGATCGTGAGAGGAGTGCTGTATTTGCTTAATAGAATGAACAAGCTGGAGGCGGACATGGCAAACCTACAAGAAGCTGCATCTTTGAGAATGGAGGATGACAGTCAAGATGACACGCGAAAACATGATAGTATGGTGAAGCGTAAAGAGTCTGTGCTAGTGGTTGGAGACAGTGCAATCCGTCAACTGAAAGGCAAGATCTTGGCACAATTGCCGAAGAGGACTTCGGTAACGGTGAAGGCCTGCCCAGCGCCAGACATCGCCACCATCGTCGCGCAGATAGATACTTTTCTTGAGAAATCAGATGGTCCTGTCAGTGTTATTCTACACGGCGGCTACCACGAGTGCATGGAGCTCGAAGGTGACAAATTTCTGACGCAGCTCGAGCAGCTCGCTAGGCGACTCAGTATTGAACGACCAAACTCAACCCTCGCCTGCGTAACTGTCCCGCAGTTTACACAACAGTGCAAGGACGTAAATGAGAAACTTATCGCTAGCAAAGAGCGATGGGGTATCTCAGTTCTCAATATGACGTACCCACAACGAGGTCTGGTTCACCAGAATGTGTACTCTTACAAAAAAGCCGAGGAAGCTACGGTGATCGTATCCAAAGTGATAGCCAGACGGGCAGCGAATTTTTTAGAAGTAAAAGTTCAACCGCTACAGAAGGGTCTTTCGTTGCCAGTAGAAATAAAGAACGCCGTTCAGCCCGAGAAGAAAGATGTACATCCGAAACGACTCGATCGGGACCCCAACACGACTCATCGTCGTCAGCAGCCAGCACATCACGCATGGCAACAGAGCCGGACACCGAGCCATCCCGAAACTCTTTCCCTGCACAGACAGAATCATCGTACGGGCAGGCGCTGGAAACGGTGGAACCGGACAGACAACCGGGTCCAACAACATCAGCAGAAGGGAGAATACAAGAGTCCCATTCCTCGCAAGCCGAACCTCAACGACTTCATTGCCCGCGTTCTCCGGCAGGTGTACGAACAGACGGGACATTACTAAGGCTGGTGGAGTGGAATTCAGAGGGAATTGAATCCACTTTACGGTTGCTGCCCCCAGCGAGCCTCGCCGGAATTGACGTTCTCATTCTTGTGGAGACATGGGCCACCGGCGATATTCACATACCAAATTTTTATATCAGCAGCTGCCCAGCCATGAGACTAAGTGACGTTGGCCGTCCGAGTGGAGGGGTCTCAATTTATATAATGAACGTGTCGGAAATATGACTTTACTCCTGGCAGCCGATAATTGCGTCGTGTTAAAGAGTGACATGATGAATATTATAGCGATGTATGTACGTCCACGCGTATCAGAGAACACCTCCGATTTGATAGAGAAGCTAACCCGTTGTCTGAATCTAGTCGACCTCGACAAACCCACTATCGTCGCCGGCGACTTCAACGCTCGACTGGATAGACCTAACGACGAAAGGACAGCGGCGCTGGTGGACTCGCTCAATGACTACGGGTTATGGATTGCAAATGAGTCGGGTCGAGCTACCTTTAGTGGACCAATGGGATGCTCGACGATCGACGTCATCTCAACGAACCTCCCATCGACCCGGGTGCATTATTTGCACGATAGGCATCAGCTGAAAGAAGGAGGCGATGTTTCATGGCACGTCCCCATCGGTGTGGACATCTATCTCTCCGACGATATTGCAAAAGCCCCACGTCGCCGGTCATTGGGAAAGAAGATTGATCTCTACAAACTCTGCAGGCAATTATCTACGGTAATGCCGTGCCCTGACCAACCCGACATCGACTGCTACAGTGAGCTCCTTACAGCTGTCGTAACGTCAAGCGTGATACCTGTCATCAAGAAAAAGGGCAGAGACTGGTGGACAACCGATTGCACAACAGCCAAACGCGTTTTGTTGGATACCCATAGTGCCAACGCAGATTTGACAGAACGTGTGCGGCTAAAAAGCGTGTATAGGCGAGTTTTGCGGAATGCAAAACATAACTTTGAAAAAAGAGCAGAAGAGGTGTTATTGCGACGCTCAGAGAGAGCACCCTACCTCTGGCTCCGAGGAAACGCACCTCTCAGAAAGACTTGTACGATTGAACCGGATATTCTTATTAGGCATTTTAGCGAAATTCTTTGTGGCAGCGACTCTATTCCCCGAACGCTTCCAAGATACTTTGCAGCATGGTCAGAAGAGGACTCCCGGTGGCAGCAAGAACTGGAAAATGACGTATCCATTCGTGAAGTCGTAGAGCTTATTCATCGACTGCCGATGAACAAAGCGGCAGGCCCCGACGGTGTACGTAACGAACATCTCCAACAGTCAATGGTACTGGTGCCGTTCTGGACCGCTTTGTTCAACGCGTGCATCACAGCGGGTCGGGTACCAGACGGGTGGCGCCATTGTTTGCTAGCTGTAATACCTAAAGGTAAAGGAAGTCCGCATGACCCTTCGGCATGGAGAGGGATCGCAAAGAAAAGTTGTGTGTATAAGCTCTTTTCAAAACTGCTTTCTCAGCGGCTAACTACATACCTGGAGTACAAGGGAGCTATTCCCGAAGAGCAGCATGGGTTTCGCGCTTCTAAAAGTACCCTGACAGCCTGCAGTATTCTCCTTGAAGACATTGGAGAAGCACTAGCGCGGAAAAAGCAATTTCTCTACGCAGTATTTGTGGACTTCAAGGCTGCGTTCGACTCAGGTTCAAGATCACTAGTGTTGGAGAAGCTCGCCTCACTGGGGGTGCCCTGCAGGATACTCGGAGTTATAATGGACATCCTACAGAAAAACTCGATAACAATAGACGACGGAGTAGCAGAGCATCCAGGACTCGAGCAAACCACCGGTTTTGCTCAGGGAGATAACTTAAGCCCCCTCCTGTTCTCAACTCTGATCAGCGACCTTCCAGCTAACATCAAGAATCGTCATCGAAACGTCAACCTACTTCTATACGCCGACGATCTTGTTTTATACAGTACCAGCCGATTCCACCTACAACAAGCGCTTGCATCACTGGTACAGTATGTCAGTACTGTGGGACTCCAGATCAATACCTGCAAAACGCATGCTATGAAGTTTTGTAACGGGGGACGTCGTGCGGCGACCGACGAACTTCGTCTAGGTGCGCAGATCCTCACGTATGTTAATCACTTTACGTACCTCGGGCTAACAATCTCCTCTACAGGCAGGTCGTATGCCAGGAATATCTCCGAACGCGTTAGGAAGGCTTTGATTGCCTGTTCCTTGATCAAAAAACTACAAGTGATGTCCGTGCGCACCGCTATTGCGCTCTTTGACTTGAAGATCGCACCAATTGCTTCGTACGGCATAGAGGTCATCTGGACGAAGCTAACGCCGGCTAACCTGACTACCCTTAATGGAGTTAAGTCTGCGTTTCTGAAGCGAGTGCTTGGGGTGCACAGTTCAGCTCGAAATAGACTCGTGTACTTGCTAGCAGATACCCCGCTGTTCGTAGAGGACCTGAAGACGCGACTAAATCTCCCTGCGACACCGGGATACGATCGTTTCATCAGTGAATACGAAGTTAAAATGGCAGAAATTGATCCAGAATTTTTCACAGTTGGGGCGATGACATCAGATTCATGGAAAGATGTAGGTAGGACTAACCGCCATATTGTTACGCGATTTGCAGTGCACGGGTATCACCACGTCGTGTGTCGCACAGTGGGATTCCATGAGCCGAATGAATCTTGTGTTTGTAAAAATTGTAGCAATCCATGTTCAAAGTATCACGCCACTCACTGTATATATTTCATCTCGTTATCACGATTGGCGAATGCTTCTGGTAACTTACCGCTGTAAATATGTGTGTTACGGCTTATTTGTTGCCAACGTGTTTGTTTGTATGTAGGTATAGATTAGGTATTGTTTTACCCAACATGGTGTGGAAATAAATGAAACGAATTCCCTCAATTTTTCCTTGAGAACAAGCTGTAAGTGTTAACTTAGCCGGGAAAGGCCTATTCTGATTTTCTAAAAGCGCTTCTCGGTAGAGAAGCACTTTTGAAACATTGGACAGGCCTGTTTCCACATATACACTGCAAGATCGGCACGCGTCAGGCTTCATGGGGCTGTTGCTTGCCTCCGGCCCGTAAGGTAAATCGCCTTTGCTTTCTTAGACGCTAGCTCCAGATGGGGAGCCGTCATCCATGTAATGACTCCTCTAGAGCTCCGTTTGCACGCTCTTCTAGTGCCCCCTCTCATCGAGACGCCATCATAAAGGCAAATTGACTAGGCCAGTGCCTCTATCTATTTGGGAAAGGCAATCTCCGAAACACCAATATATGCGATGTCCTAGAGTATCGACTTAAGCTGGATTCCCTGAAGGCTCCCTTGGACTTTTTTCTGTTAATTGAGTCTCGTGATGATGGATGACGCTTCTAATAGTCACCCCGGGCCATTTTTTTCAGTCTACCCACATTGTCCTTTAAAGTTATCCCTTCCTTAAACCGTGTCTCACTTTCCTGCAACCTTTTCTGCTTCTCCTGCTTCTCAATCGTTTTTTTTGCCGCGGGTCCACCTTCTGTTGTCCGTCCTCTCTGGCTTACTCGTGATCCTCGTGCTTCTTATAATAAGCTCCATGCATTGGAAATCATGCAAACCAATTTAGGAGTGGCTCGTCTGGGTCTCATGCCCACGCCTCCCGAATGCAAAGCAAAGGCATTGCCAGTAAGTCATCTTGCTCGGTTGTTATGTTACGCTATAACTCTGCAACCATATTGTTTATGGCACAATAGTATACTACACATCTTCTCCTTAGTTGATTGAACATCTCTCGTAGTTCGGAAGATTACACCGTTTCCTACACAATATTACCTCAGAAGTTCCACTTAAGTTTACGGTTCCGATGTTTAGCAATGCACTACAAGTCAGAACACTTATGTACTAACAGCAAGTTGGCTAAGTCTTTTTGTTGGATCATGGCCCATTATAGTCCAGTTGTGCATTCGTCTTGTCTAAATTGAGAACCACAAAAACCAATTGAAGAGTAGTTGGTGCAGGTCTCGAAGCCACGACCTCCCAAATGCAAGGCAATGGCTTTGCTGCCAAGCTACAATGCTCGATAGCTTTCAACAGCATTGCCTGACCGTATACCCTTCTTAAATAATAAAGCAATATTTTTTTAGTGGAGGAGGTACTAAATGCAGTTACGCACTATCGCTCCGAGTCTTCTCTCAAGCAGCGTGGGACTCGACCCCAAAGGTTGGATGGTATTCTGTTGAGAACCATACCCACTAAAGGCAATTCCCCCCTTAAGCTTCACTCTCTGATAGCCCAGATCTTCATACAACAGTACTATAGACTATCAGGAGAAGTGGCGAGCGCCCTTTCAGATCAATTGACTGAGGTCGCCTAAAGATTGCTGCACGTGTCTTACACCTGCAAACCCGTTTTCTTCGAGCTTTACTTTTCTACAGTTGCTTTCGGGTTAAAGCAGCAGTTGTGTCTGTCTTTTTTTTTTGCACTTTTTTGTCCTCCTGGAGGACCTATTCTGCCGTAGCTGCTCCCAGTTTCCAGGCCTGCTAACTGGAGACGATGTATGCTGCTAACTCTATTAGGCTAGACCAAGGTGGATAGCAGACCTCGTGGTGTGGGTCTCTCTCCCTTTTCTATTTCTATCGGACGAGTCTGCCTGCCCTTAACCGCGCGGCCTCCCAGGCCGTGCACTGTAACAGTGTGTAACTTGGAGGGTCATTACGTTCCTTTTGGCAGAACTCGCATGTCGCTGACGGAGCCTTTCCAATTCCGAACAAGCGTGAGTTGAAATTCCCGTGTTCTGTGAGGATCTGGGTGAGGTGATCAGTGAGGTTCCCCCTGGCCTTTCTATCCATGCCTTAATATCTGAATTCGATACGCGCAGGGATCCTCCAGGAGAAATATCACAATTAAGACATGGCAGGCGGAAGGGGGGCATCCAACTCCGCCTGCCATGCCTTAATTGTCATATTCCTTTCCCTATCTTTTCCTGTTGCGTAGGAGCACCTAAGTCCTATAATCGCTTTCTTTCTGGTGCCATGAGATCCATTGGAATCGACCCTGCCAGCACCAGAGCAGCATTCGTGCTGACTGTGCAATAACCCTGCTACCCTCTGGGTCCTTCGTAGCATTTAGTTCGCTTTCTTCGTCTTGAAGGTCGCCTTTACTCATACTGGCGCTCAAAATAATGATATTGATTCCGCAACCATTATTAGCAGTGCCTTTGTGCAGGCCCGGGGTCATGGATGTTCGGCAAAATGTAGACTATAACACCCACTGCCCTGGCTGCTTCTGTCGTTGCCGTTTTATGTGGCTGAGGCCATTCATCGTTGTGTCCAGTGTGACCCGGCGGACGGATCCTGGTGCGATATTTGTTGTGAACAAGGTACTCACCGAAATTCGTACGAATTTTCCTTCATAGTCGGCGGGGCGCGGCTGAGACCGGGCGGGTGACGCACCACAAACAAACAAACTTAAGAAATATTTTATAATCTAGTTTTCTCATGAGTCTCGGCAGGTGGCATATATATACATATACCTTGTTGCCTTTCCGTATTACCAATGTATCCTCCTCCAATGCGTACTGAGTAATTTTCCTCCATTGAAACCGCCTCCTCTTTGTAAGAGTTTTATATTTAGCAAGGGCCTCCGACAAGTTGATATCTCTAATCCCCCACAAAACTGTACATTATTTTACGATATGCTCAATTGACTTACCCCCTAACACACAATCTCGACATTTAGTACTTCCCCTTTATATATCGATTTCACCACGGGTGCACGCCAACAAGCTCTACTCCCCGTTCTTTGGGGTAGCCTATTAGGTGGCGATTGTCCTATCTGAGATAGCTCTGGCAGCTTCTCTACACAGGTATATGCAACAGGCTAAAACATTCCTCGATTCGGCCGCTCTCACAGACTTAGAAGCCCAATTGGAAACAAGCCGCCGTAGAGCAGTTGCCCTGCGCGGCCACGAGCCCGCCGAAGCTGGACAACAGACAGAATGGTCAGCAGCTCTATATGAGCAAAGGGTCGAAAACCTCATTGCGGGAAGCTCGACGGACGCCGACAGGGCCAGCTGCGCGCTGTCTCCTCCAAGGGGGCGGGCGCATGGCTACACGCCAAGCCCTGTGCCCGGATCGGGACCCTGTTAGATGACGAGTCGGTGAGGATTGCCGTCGGACTTTGTTTGGGAACGGACCTTGTATACACTCATACCTGCGTCTGCGAAGACGTCGTCCGGCCAGACGGACGCCATGGGCTGTCCTGTATCGACAGCGCAAATAGGCGAGCAAGACACCAAGCCCTGAATGAAACCTTCAGCCGAGCTTTACGGTTCAGTGGTCTGCCGTGCGTCCTTGAGCGCGTTGGACTAGACAGGGAGGGCGCGACAGTTACTGACTCAATAGCCCCTTCAATGGTCAGTCCTGGTTCGGCCCGGGCTAGTCATGCTTCGGCTCTCGCCGAGGGAGGCAAGGTTAGAAAGTACCAGAACATCGGTTACCCGTACAGGTTTTACCCCTTTGCCTTCGAGACCCTTGGCGGGCCCGGTCCGTCCACTTGCAGTTTGCTACAAAAGGTCGGGAAACGGCTGATTCTAGCCAGCGGAGACAAACGAGCGGGTGACAGCGCCTGTCGCTGGATGTGCAAGGGGGAATGCGACCTCGGTTCGGGGCACTCTCCAGAAATGGCTGATCCCTACACTCTCCAGAAATGGCTGGAGCCCCCGTAACGGTGCACACGTTCGCAGGGACCCAAATGTCATGTTCCGACCACGAATGATTGATTACATTGAATAAATGAATTATTTTACTGTATACTTGTATCCAATATTTTTGCCCTTGTGTCTGCTAATATCCTACTTGCTCTTAAATGATCGTATACACATTCAGCTACGGAAATAAAACGAAAGTAAAATACCTTCAGCGGCGATTACGCAATTCATCTATTCTAATCCAGGTACATGAAACGAGCAACCACAGCATAACAAAAATGTTTGCGAAATATATAGATAGATAAGTAAATACTTGGTTTGGGTCAAAAACGAAAATATATTTAGAGAAAACCGCTGCACGGCTAAGGCTGTTCGGTTTTGTGCACACGTCAGACAACACAACCAGAGGGCACCCCAAGAGACGTGCATTAAGACAGCAAAGGCAAACAGATGGGATCTACGAAGCAACACACGTCGCGAGTAACTGGTAAGCTCCGTGCAAACGGAAGTCTGAAAAAGGAGAAAAACAAGACCACGCCCCGCATTACCATAGACACCAGAGTGGAAACCACAATTCATTCAAAGCGATAACAGCAACAAGAAGAACAGCTACAGCAGCGACAGCAAAAACAACCACATGCGGCTGCACAACAACACTTGCAGCAACAAGAAAGAATCATAGAGGAAACAACAATGACAAAACCAGCAATATTAAGAACAACAGCAGCGATCACAATAGCGACAACAACAGCAACAACAATAGCAACCGTTGTGGTAACAGCACTAAAAACAGTTTTAGCAGCAACAATAAAAACAGCTTTAAACAACAGTTCCAACAACAGCATCATCTTGAGCAGCTGCAGCAGCGTTAGCAACAATAACAGGCCCCGCGATTAAAACAACAACAACAGCAGCAGCAGCAACCGCAACAATAATAAAACAGCATTGGCAGCATTTGACAAAAACAGTCAGAACGGACAAGGGAGGAGGAAAAGCCGGCGTTCACTGCATCTTCTAGAGCCACAGCTTGATGTCGCCAGTCTCTCTCTCTCGCCGTCTCTCTCTCGGTGTGTCTGGATCTCTCTCTCACTCTCTTTCGCCTTCGTCCTTCTCGTTCTGTATATCTGCTACTCGCTCGGATCCACTTTTACTATGAGCGGAGCAGCAGCAGCATCAGCATTAGCAGAAGCAGGATGAATGGCCGTTGTGACCAATCGTTGCTCTCAATGGTAGTAGTAGTAGTAGTAGTAGTCGCAATCGACGTAGTACGACGACGAGTAGCATACGTAGTGCTTGTTGACTGGCGTAGCCATAGCCGCGTAACCGTGAAGCCGACATTGTGGCAACACGACGCAGCCGCCGTAGCGGTAGCGCAGTAACATGAGTGCCGGTGGTCGCAGAGAGCAGCCAGCCGCCCGCCTCGGACAGTTGTTGTTGTTGTTGTTGTGGTTGTTGTACGGCAGTGTGCTGCAGAGTCTGCGAGCAGCTCCCGAGTAGATGTTGCTGGCTGTCGAGCCCGGTGGTGGCGTGGTGGGTGCATTTGTGTGCGCCTCACGACCGGGGGAGACACTAGATAGGTGCGCGGGTTCGATCCCCACCGTTGCACCGATTTGTTTTTTTAATGGGGGTCGTCCGTGCAGTATGAAGGTATGAAGCAGTGCGAAAAGCAGTCCCGTGGACGTTCAATATCCTTGGCTGAGAGTCAGCCCGGAAAATATGTTTTGTTGTTGACGATGCCGGCTGCGAGAGACGCGAGGTTGTCAGCGAGTCTCAGCAAAGCGGGGCAGTATTTATAAAGAGGCGGGGGAATATGACAGCTCCGCTTGCGCCGAGCACGCCCGCCAACCCCGTTGTTTTTGTTTTTTAGGGGGGGAGGATATTTATTGTTTTATTTTGATTTTTTTATGGACGGGGCTAAATACTTTTACGTACCATTGCTACGAGTAGAAAATGAGAATATCCCACTTTCCATTCGAGCAGTGTGGGACTCGACCCCAGCGGAGGGGGTGTTAGCCCGCTGAGACCCATACCCACTAAAGGGGGGGGGATGCATTTACGCACACCCGATGATATAGGTGGCGGGTAGTAAGGGGCTAAACGCATGGGGAGATAGTACATGACTTACTCTAATCCGAGCGCACTACCCACTAAAAAACACCCCCCTCTAGAACCCCCTCCTGATACGGAATTGTGAACCATTACCACAAGACCAGGAGGGAGCGCCAACCCTTTCTAGAACTATGACCTTATGGACCAGAAGGTAAGCTATGCACAAGATTGTTCCCCCATAGAGGTCCCATGCCATAGAGGTGGAGTCCAACCGTGTATTGCATGATATGTAGGGTAGAATATCGTCGGACCGCTCGTCATTTATTCATCTCTTTCTCTCTCTCTCGCTTGACGGACCAACAAAAAAAGGCAACCGAGTGGTAGACTGCTCTGGCCCGTCTGGCTTCGTTCGAGGTTCGCAAGGTCGCAGAACTGCGGCAAGTACAGTCAGAGAGGTCTTCATACTCCGTTACGGAGTGAATCGCTATGCCAACATGCTAACACTATTAGCCAAAGATTTTACAGCTAAACCTAGCTACGGTCGGATAGAGGCACGCGGTTTTTCTTACCCGATATAGATACAGATCGCCGTCACGACTTCTAGTTTAGCCACCTATCAGTGCCTGCTTTATAATTCTACCATAGCTTCTACCCCTATTTTGAATTCAGAGGCCCCCGTGTGGTATCTGGTAGAGTTCTGAACAGGCAGCACTCGCGCCTTGCTAAGATCCCCGACCTGTATGAACGATACATTCATACGACTTGCTTACGTACGGTATATAACTAAAGCGTTGCCGTAATAGTGCAGTTCATCAGAAGCTCCAGGAGACTGCCGACAGGCAGGGCGGAAACCTCCCCCTACTCAGCGAGCCCCTACGCTCTCTGAGTAGTAACTGTCCCTCCGGAAAGATTTATCACTTAAGCAGGCTTCGAGATGACTTATTCTGCTCTATTCCTCCTCGACTGTATAACATATATCTGTAAGGCCGACTCTATCACCTAAATATCGCGCTGGCAACGGAGAGCCTAGGTGTCCCTAGGACTGAAACCCTTACTTTTTACAGAAGCGGTGCCACACAGAGGTTTTTCAAATCATTAACTGACAATACTAGGCAACGGATATCTTTTAGTTGACACCTATGTTATTGGACCTATATTGACTGGCTTAGCAGAGATTGCATCTAGCTCCGGCGCCGTTTCATCTCCGCCAGATTGTCGGATTTCAAGATGAAGGAGGCTTCATGACCTTATGCGTAGACACGTATTTTGAAGCAAATCAAGATTCTAGGGGAAGTTTCTAAAAAGCTGGTTTACAAGAGGAGCGAAAGCTGTCCGACTAAAGCAAACATATGTTACGACGCTTAAGAAACGGCAAAATATGCGGTGGAGTCTGTTCCCCTAAACCCACATTTGACTGAATTCCCTCCTTTTTTGGGACGTCGGAAGAAACATAGAGGCCAGTCTACTATGAGGTCCCGAATCGAAGAGAAAAGATGAGAGTGGAGATTACTAGTTATGTGTGGGCTGAACGGGCACTCGGCCCCACAATGCCGGTTCCCATTAGCAGATAGCAGATGCTGAGTGGTGTCGGCCTGTGCCCCGTCGCATTTGACAGTTGCGCACAAAGCAGTGGTTATAGTCGTACGTACTAGCGCGACTGATAACAGCAGCGCAGTAGTTAGTCAATCAGTACAGCGACACCAGTCAGTTTCTGACGCTGCTCTCGCTGACATCATTATCATTTGCATTGTCCGGTCTAGTGGTGTTATCAGAGTCGGGGTGATCAGATCTGTTGCGACGTGCGTGTATCGACCGCAATGTTCTCCTTCGTTTGCGTTGCCTTGCAACATATACTGCGATTGCTAGCTACTACTATTATTGTGACGACGACGGTAATCCTTGATTGATCGAGGTCTACCGGCTCCCAATATCAGCATCAACAACAACAACGACGATAGGGCTGGAGACGAAGACGACAAATACAAAGTCAACGGCGACGATGTTCCGCCCCGTTTCGATACGGCCGCCGTTCGATGCTAGCGCTGTTTCCGCTGCTGCAAGTGGCGGCAGGTCACCGTCATCAAATCTGTAGTTGTAAATAGCCGTATTAGTAACAATTATCGTAGTAGTAGTAGTAGTAGTAGTAGTAAGATTAATGTAAAGTAGTGGTAGTAAAGTGATAGAGTAGTTCTAGTAAAGTGATAGAGTAGTTGAAGTGGAGTGGGATAGGGAACAGATAGAACGGTATAGATAAGTTTGAGAGTGATAGGGCGGTGATAGGGCGGTGATAGGGTAGTGATAGGACGGTGATAGGATGGTGATAGGGTGGTGATAGGGCGGCAATAGGGTGGTGATAGGGCGGTGATAGGGCGGTGATATGGTGATGATACAGTGGTGATAGGGCGGTGATAGTGGAGTTATAGGGCGGCGATAGTGTATTTGTTGCCGCATGACGGTCGCTCTCCTCGGTCGGCGGGACGGACGGCAGCTTCTCGTCCCCCACGTTGCCGTAGTCTTGGCTGTAGCTGCGCCGTTTGGCCGCCGGGCCGCTGTAGCAGCTGCTGCTGCTGCTGCGGTCGTCGCAGCGGCCGCGGCAACAGCAGTAGCCGCCCCAGTCAGCGGTGGCGGCGGCGGCGACGAACCGCTGCGGCTCCCGCGCCGCCACCGCTGGCTGGGGCGGCTACTACTGCTGCTGCTGCTGCTGCTGCCGCCGCCGCCGACGACGACGACGACGACGACAATGACAACAACAGTAGCAGCAGCCGCAGCTAATACGCTGCGTCCATCGCCCGCCTCACCGACGACTAACATCGCCGATGTTGCCGGTTCTAGCAGTAGTCGTAGTAGTAGTAGTAGTAGTAATAGCTGCCGTCATGGTTGTTATTGTTGATGTCGGTGGTTGTTGTTGTTGCTGCTGATGTCGCCGTTGTTGCTGCTGATGTCGCCGTTGTTGCTGATATCGTTGTCGTTGTTGTTGTTGCTATTGCTGATGTCATTGTTGTTGTTGTTGTTGCTGCTACTGCTAATGCAGTTGTTGTTGTCGTTGTCGTTATTGACGTCGTTTGACGTCCGCCGATGAACAAATGACGACGACGCCGGTGGTGGTGGTGGCGGCAGCGGCAACGTCTTCGTCAGTCAGCTTGTTCTTCTGTCTGTCTGTTTGTCCGTTTGTCTGTCTGTCGGTCTGTTCGTTGATCCATATGTACGTTCTTCCGTCAAGCAGGCGGCCGGGCGGGCCGCTGGGCGACAACGACGACGACAGGCGGCGACGGGCCACCACCACAAAGGCAGCAGCCTCAGTAGTCAGTCAGTTAGGCAGTCTCTATTTGTCTGTTGACAGCCGCCGGTCAGTCGGTCGGCGATCGGTCGATGTAGTTCTTATTGCAGTTGTTGCTGCTGCTGGCGCTGCTGCTGTAATAACTGTTGCTCGAACTCGATCCGCAACCGTCCAGTTCAGTCTGGTACTGGTCGTACTGGCGACTTTACTATACATCGGTACTGCTCGTCTTCCTCCTCCTCCTCCTCCTCCGCCTCCTCCTCATCGTCATCATCCTGATCCTCCTTCCTCTTCTACGAATACATTCACTCCTACTGCTAGAAATATACCAGTACGATCCGCCGTCGACTACGACTACTGCTACTACTACGACTACTACTTCGACTACTACTCCGACTACTTACTGCAACTACTTCTACTACAACTAAAGTAAAGCTTTCGGACTGACCCTCAGCCAAGGATATTGAACGTCCACGGAACTGTTTTTCACATTGCTCATTCATAGACGGACTACCCATACCATAAATACAAATTGGTGCAACGGTGGGGCTCGAGCCCGCACACCTATCTAGTGTACTCTCCTCCGGTTGCGAGGCGCAGACTTAAGCCACCACCACGCCACTACCGGGCTCGACACTACTACTACTACTACTACTTCGACTACTGCGACTACTAGAAAACACCCTACATGTACCGTAATGGCGCTGCAAAACAACCGGGAAGCCATCGTGTGTACACACGAGTAGTCGATTAGTGTACACACAGGAGTGCGCCGCTCGTGTGCAAGCAAACAAGCAAGCAAGCACGTGGTGTGTACTTGCGCGCCAGCCTTCGTTTGGCTGTCCAACCCAGCCCACCCCAGCCGACGAAGCGGCTGAGCGGCCGCCTCTGTGTCGATCGAGGGGCCGTCTACGGCATCGACTCGAATCGAATGAATGGAATCCGCTTCCGTCCATGTCAGAGGGTGGGCTAGTGGTGGTAGAGACCATTGATTGTTGAGTCGATCGACGACGACGACGACGCACAGGCACAGGCACAGAGACAGAGGAGAGGGCAAACGCCATCGAGAAAGAGAGCATCAGTGCGCGCGTGCCCTCGAGTGAGAGAGGGACAGCGTGAGACTGAGAGAAAGCGACAGACGGCGGGTGAGAGCGAAGAAAAAACGTTGCGCGTAAATCTGTGCGCCGAATTTGCTAGCCAGAAGGTGCCGCGGTTTAGTGGTACGTAATACGGTCGTCTAGCCGACTAGTCGGTCATCATTGTATTGTGCTTTGTCGTTGGTGTTTGTTGGTGTTGTTTGTTGATGTCCCCGCCTGTCAATATCGTTTGTGTCGCCCTCGAAGGAGGAGGCCTGTCCAGCCTCATCGTCGTAAACGTAGCCTGCTGTTGTTGCTGCCGCTGCTGCCACCACTGTCTATACGCTGCGTCCTCCGTCTACAAAAAGCAACTTGACAAACGCGCGAACCTCTCTCTGCGAGAGAGATACGACAATTGCTAATTGCTACCGAGCAACTACCCCTGACTAAGTAATAGTTGTTGTTGTTTTTTTGTATTGGGGTAATTTGTTGTGATTTAGAAAAATTGAAATTAGAAAATTAACCAACTAGCTGTTAGCTAGCTCAGCAGCACTGTCCTCTGCGTACCGAGTACATATGGAATAGCTGTTACGAACTTCTGTGGTGGCGCCCGCTCGACCGCCCCCGATGAGTGGCGGTAACAGCGTTATTGACGTTCTAGCAGTGTTGGTGGGTCGAGCACGTGAGCGACAAGGCTCTCTACGAAAGCAACCAAAACAACAACAACAGCAGCAAGGACAACGTCAAAAAGGACAACGTCAACAGCGACAACAAGGACGAAATCAGTTACAACAACAACAACAACGACAACAACAACAACAACAACAACAACAACAGCAAGGACAACGTCAAGAAGCAGGAGTAGGCCGTTGTTGTTCTTGCAAGTATCGTTGTTGCCCTCTCGAGTCGTCCACCTCACTCTGCTCCTCATCACCATCGTCATCAGCATCAGCATCATCAGCATCTTCTTGTTCTCCTTGTGCCTCTCGTTATAGTTCTGCTTCATCCTCTGCATTTTGTTTGCGCTGCCGCCGCCACCGGCGTCGAAGTTGTCGTCCTTCCCAATGCTGTTGCTACTTCTACAACTACTACTACTATTCCCAATACTGTTGCAACTGTAGCTGTTGTTGTTGCTGCTGTTGTCGTTGTTGCACTTTTTGTTGCTGCTGTTTCTGTAAAGCAGGTGGTGGTGGTAGCCGTCGTTGTTCCTGTGATAGTGGGTGTTCTTGCGGTAGTGGGGGTTCTTGCGGTAGTGGGGGTTCTTGCGGTAGTGGGGGTTCTTGCGGTAGTGGGGGTTCTTGCGGTAGTGGGGGCTCTTGCGGTCGTGGGGGCTCTAGGTGTGGTGGCCCCGCGAGCGCGACCACTGGCGTGCAAGTCTTGTGCGACCACCCCTCGAATGACCTGCTGACATCCAGCACAACCGATCGGGCAACGAACAGAGCAGCGCCTACAACGCCAGTACCGACGACATCAACTTACCAAGTTGCCATTGCAGTCACCGCAGTTACTACGGGTGCTGTTGCTAGCATTGTTGCTGCTGTTGTTGTTGTGGCCGTCGTCAGTGCTATTATTGTGCACGTCGTCACTGCTATTGTTGTGCACGTCGTCATTGTTGTTCAATCTTCGCCTGTTGGCGGCCCTGTTTACCTCGGTGTCTCGGTGCCAAACAGCAAACAACGTGCCACCTCGATTAACCACCAATCAGTGTTGTTGCCAGGAGCCACTGGATTACATCGGCGTTCTACACTAGCCGCTTCGCTACCTTACTATTGCGCGCATCTGACTATTTGCCCTTGTACAGCAGCAGCAGCAGCAGCAGCTCGTACAACCACAACAACGGTTTCTACTATTACTATTACGGTTATTACTACTGCGCTTTCTACGAAGAGAAGTGAATTGTTGCCGTGCTCACCGATCTTCGAAGTTCGACGATGCCATCATGATCTGTCGCTGATTGGCGATCCCTGTACGTTGTACACCGATTGTCATCACCATCGTCAGTATCGCGACTTTGTGAGTCGTGTTGTTGCTGGTCGACTTTCGTTCGTCCATCTTCATCTTCATCATCCATATCATCAGCATTATCTCCACCTCTATCATCAGCATTATCATCATCCTCCTCGTCACTGCGATCTTCGTCGTCGTCGTCATCATCGCCGCCGTCGTCGCCGCCACTATGGCCATAATCTAGTTTCAATCATTATTGTTGCTGCTGCTGCTGTGGTGTTTGTTGTTGTTGTTGCTGTGGTTGTTGGTGTTGTTGTTGGTATTGTTGCTCAGTGCCGGTGCTGGGCCGGCGCAAGGGACAAGCTGACACAATTGTCTGCAAAAAGCGTCTCCCACAGGAGAGGCGGCTGGCGACACTAGATCCCGAAAACATCTCGACAATCATCCGCCATCATCATCGCGATCAGCATCACCATCATCACCACCATCATCATCCCCGTCTCCGAAAATGGTGAGACACTACCATTACTAGCACTGCTACGTCTACGCTTACTGTGAACAGTTTTACGTTGACAACTACGTTGACGACGACGACGATGACTATCTATGACTACCAGTACTGTAAACGTCTATAAATGCTATATGCTATGTATGCTTCATGATGAACTTCATCTTGATAAACGCGGGATCTACGTCTACAACTGTGGCGTTGTTGTTGATGTTGTTGATGCTGCTGCTGCTGCTGCTGTTGCCGCCACTGAGACTGCCACCACATTTTTATGATATCTGAGTATGTTTACTACAGTTACTATTCTTACGGCACTGCGCACAGAACAGCAGTAACAACGGCAAAAATAGCAATTGTGACAACAACAACAACAACAACAACAATAACAAACATTATCAGCAACAACAACAACAACAATATTAAGCATCATCAACAACAACAACAACAACAACAACAGCAACAGCAGCAACAGCAACAACAACAACGACATCAACAACAACAGCAATAACAACAACAACAACAACAATAACAACAACAACAACGACAGCAACAACAGCAGCAACAACAACAACAGCAACAACAACAACAATAACAACAACAACAGCAACAACAACAACAACAACAATAACAATAGATACATTCGCTACTGCTGCTATTACTGTTGCTGGTACTCAAATTATAATTGCTACTTTACTTATACGATGAATGCAAACGATTCGAACGAGGAACGTGATACTAATTGAATACTTATACTACTAATAATATGTGTATGAATTATATCGTGATTCTTGTTTTTGCTGCTGCTGCTGCCGCCGCTTCCGTTTGTCTGTCATGCGTTGACCACCATCAATCACAATGTAGTAGTAGTAATAGTTATTGTTGTTGTTGCTGTTGATATTATGATTGTTGTTGTTGTTGTTGTGGTCATTGCAAACGTCCTATCCATTATCATTGTTCTGACCCCACTAATGGTGACACACATTGCACGCACCGTGTTGCTCTTTTATCGGGTTTGCCGCTGCTGCTATTGTGGCCAATTTGTTGCTGTTGCCTCCATTGTTATGGTTAGTATTACTGCTGGCCTGTTGTTGTTGTTCTTGTTGTTGTTAGTGTTGTTGTGGTATTTGTTGTTAGTGTTGTTGTTGTTGTTGTTGTCGTCGTCGTCGTCGTCGTCGTCGTCGCCGCCGCCGCCGCTGCTGCTGTGGTTACGTCTCCTGATAGTCCACTGTCTAAGCATATACATGAGATGAGACGCTGCTCCATCCATCAGCCCTCACAATTGATTCAGTGTTTAAGCACAGCGTTGCACAGTATGCACAACTCGCATCGTATCGTATTAAGGAACCGTACCGTACTGAACTCTTCTGCTAGATAGATGATAAATAGATAGACATGTATACAGACAGGCAGATGGATCAGCTCACGCTGCAAGTATTGTCCCTGTTGTTGTCGTAGTCGCCGTCATATTGTTGGCCCGCTGAGCCGGGAAGCGGTAACAGTAGTAACATTCGTAGTAGTAGCAGTATGTATATATATATATATAGTAGTACTATATATATATATATATATAGAGAAGTCGTGGTGGTGGCGGTGGCGGTATTATGTATCTATCTACGCATATGATGAGTAGATACATAGAAACTGTCGAGACGACGGATATGTGGACAACGAATCAGTGAACGAACGAACCAACGCGCGAATGACCGATACACCAACAACAAGAACAGCAACAACAACAACAGCACCAACAACAACAGTAACAACAATAACAACAATAACAACAATAACAACAACAACGACGACGACACAAAACGGGCGGGCATACAAATATAGACTGACAGACACGCAGCCATACAGACAATCAGTACGGCGACGACCGCAACATCGGATGATGATGATGCTGGCTAGCTGTGAACGGCCCGGCAACAACCGGCCGGCTTGCAGAGTGTCCCACCACAGAGTCGCCACAGCATCGCGCACCATCGCGGCCACCTTTTAACCGTCAACGCGGATCGACGCGGCTGCAGCAGCAGCGGCGGCGGCGGCGATCGCGTGGTTGATCTTTCAACGGCATGGCCCAACGTTGTCAGTGTCCCGTGCCGTCATCCTGCTAACCCCCCCCCCCCCCCCCCCCGGACCTCACTGACTGACCGGGCAGTGTCCGCCATCACAGAGAGCAGCTCTGTATCACTCGGCAACATCGTACGTCACACGATCATTTCTGTAGTCGATCTAACGCGAGCTGTCTCTCCGCCGGGCTTCGACAAACACTGCCGACTGTCACTGCCGAACACTGACAAACACCCAACTGTCACCGAGTCGCTGTTATAGCAACTGCTGCTATAACAACACTCCACAACAGCGGCGCGGCGAGGCCGGAAGGGGGGCGACCCCCAGCGCCCACGACCGCATCTGACACGCCGCAGTGACACGCAGCCGCTGCTGACGCTGCCCCCCCCCCCCCCCCCATCATGGTCTCCTGCAGTTATGGCGACGTTGCATGAAGCCGTTGACAGGTCATCGGTGGTGGCTGCCGCTGCTGCTACGCGGCGGGGGTGGAGTGGATCCCTTCGACGTCACCATCACCACCACCACAACCACCACCGACGTAGCCGTGATTTGGAGCATCACCATCTTCATCGTCGTCGTCGTCGTCACCATCAACAACACCGTCAGCAGAAGCAGCAACAGCAGCTGTGAGATGTTCTTGAAGAAGTGTTGCTGATCGACCGCACTGTTCTTATTGCTGTTCTGTTGCTGTCGTTGCTGCTGCTGTTATTGTTGTTGTCCTGTGTCGATACCGCGTCCGGCTGTTATAGTTGTTGTTGTTGTTCCTCTTATTGTTCCTCATGTTATCCGCCCAGCTATTGCCGTAATGGAAGCTGTGTGTAGTTATCGTCTTGATACGGCCCCACAGAGTTGATGCCACGGAGACGCCATGCTCCGACTACGGTAGCCGTGACCACAGTAGCGGCAGTGGCAGTAATTGTAGAGGTGGAGGCGGCGGCGGCGGAGGAGAAGCAAAAGCAGGACGTAGTTGATACTGTTGTTGATCGTCATCAACAACGTGGTTCGGGTAGCTGCTTAACATGTGTTAGACACGCAGTACTTCCCTGGCGGCTCCCACGTGCAGAGCCGGGGTCGCACCTTTGATCCCAGATGTCCTGGGGGTCTATTCCTTTCTTGTGTTCGGACGTGTCAGGAGTGTATATGTAACGACGCATTTGATAAACAAATGACATTACAGTTCCGTGGCGAGCGCACTGCCGGATAATGTGCTTGGCCATTCCACCATTTAGATTCGTTGTTAAGAAAGAGCCCACATAGAATCTCTTCTCAAAGGCGGACAAATTCCAAACAAGCCAAATCGATAGCGAGGGGGAAAAAATAAGATATTATATGTGTTTTAGGGTTCATTGTACCCTGGAAAAAATAGATTGAAAAGTCTTCTATGAGTAAAATCTGAACCCGAAAGGGGGAAGGACTGCTTAAGGTACAATTCCGAGGGGTTGTACAGACGCACATACCCTCTGGGGAGAGTCTGACCGTAACGGGCTGGAAAGGATTTAGATTTAGCGAGTGATGATGGCGATGATGGTGAAATTTGTGTCGATCATGCTGATGATTAGAGAGCATGCGGCTTCCTTCCAAAGGTACTGAAAGATAGAGAAATTATGTTGCCTAATCTCGGCTGATGTTTTGGCAACTTATCTCTGCCAGTTCTGCACAGAAACGCTGAAATGGTTTGCAGTTGGTGACATCTGCCCGGCTCAGGCACAAGATGCCGACTTGCAAATCAGTTACCTGGTCCAAACGCCAGGAGCAGAAGAAGGCTTCAAACGCAAGAGAACGCGTGGGGAGAACTGATGAGGAGTATTTGCTTAGCCCTTAGCCGTGATAGCTAGCAAAAGTCCTAATTATTATAGCTAACAAAAATCCCTATGTGTAGGCTATTCAATCAAAATTTAATAATTTATTTAACTGGACGTTATCTACCATATATATTTTTATATTTTTGCGAAGGGCATGCGATTAGCGAAGGTTTAATTCTGGCGAGCCTGTCGTCCTGAAGACAATATTTACACGTACTCGCAGATTGAAACTTAAACTTGTCTATTAAATCTCATTTTACAATGCAAACCTACCTGACTGTGCCTATGTATTGCCTAAACGCAATACAGCGCTTAAAAGGCGCGAAATTGAAGCGGCGGGCTGTTTATGCTATTCGGTAAGCCCTAATATATATATATATATATATATATATATATATATAGAGAGAGAGAGAGATGGCAGATGCTACAATTGGCAAGCTAAGAACGAGATGCGGCGCCAGTAAGCCTGCGCAATCGAAGTAGTGACCGCGAGCGGTTCGGATTCCCCCTTAAGTTCTATCTCTACAATCACTGACATGCCGATGCGTAGCGCATGCAGATCGAATATTCGCATATATATCATCATCGTATTTATTTCACTCATATTGAGTATGCATATAACATGAACAATTATACATATTATACAATTATACACTCAGCTCCTCGCGGCATGTTATACGAGAGAGGCAGTGCAGTGATCTCTTCGCAAGGGCCAGGCAGGCAGATGCATGAAACTTCGTACACGCCTGAGAGCATATATATACAATATTTAAAACTGATAAACATGGCCTACTGTTGGCACTAGAATATCAAGTCGTCGTTAAGTAAAGAAGCGGCAGCACAATGAAGAATGGCAACATATTACTAATTTTAAGATCAGTACTAGTCGTATCGACAAAAGCAATAACAATGAAAACCAAAATAACAACAACACGACGACAGCGCTAGCAAAAAAAATGTACGAACAGAAAAAACAGCAATGCAAATGACGACTGTATTAATAACATTCACATAAACAATATCAACGACAAATACGGTAACACAACGCAAACCATGCCAACTTATAGTCATTTAGTGGTGACACATGTGCTGAAGACAGTGTTTCAATTTTTTTTACAAAGTAATATATATATATATATATATATATATATATATATGTGTGTGTTTGTAAACATATGTAAATATGGATTGCATATGAAATGTCTTTCATTTTGCGTATACCTTTGTGTATACATATTATATTCAGGTTTGTATGTCTATCTCTCTCTCTCTCTCTATATATATATATATATATATATATAGAATTTAAATTTATTTTTTGTATAGTACAATATGTATGTGGAACACATACTACGGAAGATTAGCTATACATATGAGCCTAGCGCCTGTGTATTGTGACTATCACGTGTTCGCTTCGTCTAGGCTAGGCCGAGACCACTTCAGAGGTGTTCCCGAACGGAGGCCGCGTTTCCACGTTGTATGTCAAGATCCAGAAAATGTTTAAAAAGGACGACGATCTGCTATATATATATATATATATATATATATATATATATATATGAAAGTCATTTGGGAGACCCATGGGTTTTCCTATAGCAAAAACGAGCTCACAATAACTATTGGGGAAGCCCTTGATGTCTCAACGTGTCCGGCCCTCGGTGCATTGAAGTTACGCCTCACGATAAGTCCAAGCTCACAACAGACGGAAGATAGTCTAGAAAATTAAAATAACTCCCTTCAGAATGTAGGCAAAACGAAGACCAATAAAGCGATTATAGCGAGATCTGGACGGGAAGCGACCAGATGGCCTCTCTCTAACACCTTAAAAAGAAAAAGACCCTTGTCGTTAATACCCTTTAAAATGTTCAAGTTTTTGTTGTTCTTAGATACTAGCAAACAGAGCAAAAAATAATATGACAGAACAATGTTGAGAGCATAATAGTACGTATACTCAAAGATTCACTGAGAAAACCACTACTTGATGTGGCAGCCGGGTCGTCACAGAGTTGAGCCCAAGACCTTGCTCCGGATATAGCTTTGGGCAAGGGACGTTGTTGTAGACGACGTTAATGCCGATTGTTGTGACTAGGTTTCTCCAAAAATAACGACGTTTCTCCGTTTCGAGAAGAGGAACTTTTGCATACGTTTAAGAGGTTTGACACGCTTCGCGTAGCTTACTCTAAACGTAGGCCAAACGTCATAGGTTCTGTAACAACAATCCTTGAATGGGCTTCTCGTCTGCTTCTCTCCACTGTCGTCATAGCGACGCCAGGCAAAGCAGCCTAGTAGCAACGACAGCTTACAATCATAGACGGTTAGTAGGTTCAGTATTCAGCTGCTGTCTAGTAACGGCGGCAAAGAACGGGATGGCTTAGTTCAACTTCCGCTGAGACTTTTTGTCGAAATATTCCCCGCCAGTAATCGTTGTCGTCACTGTCTTAGCTATCGCTGTTGAAATCATCATCAGCGTAGCCAAAATCATCGTCGTTATTTCCTTCTCATTACTCTCCTTCCTTCGTTAATACGAAGGAAACTTGGAGACAACCAGTTCCGCCGCCGTGGCGGGATTTTCCCTCCGCCCCTCTCCCGCACAGCAGGGATACCAGTGCCTGACGTATTCGCCTCTTCGAAACGCGTCTCGGGAACCTCCAGCCTGACGTCTGTCGGGTTAGGTCGCTTCTCAAACAAACCGTGAAAAGGGTGGCCCTTTTAGCGATATAAAAATAACATAGAGAGAGAGAATAGAGAGAGAATAGAACATGTGATAAAGACGACATTGAGGGTACAAGTGAAGGTTAGAGAGAGAAAAATACGTATACGCGTGGATGAATCATTCAGTAGGTTTGAATCAGAAATTGTAGAAAGCACAAAGAAAAAGGGCTGCATGAGAGGCAGTTTAGAAGCGGCCGGATAAGACAAATGACCCGATAATAACGAGGACAGATATAATGATCCGTCTAACGATCAGCGGCATTAACAGACGAACTTGCACAGTCTGCGCCTTGCGGTCATAGCGGATTATGACGGCGACTGACCTTTCAACGTAGTGTAAGAAATTATCAACAGCGATTGTAGTAAGAACATTAATGGTAGCCGGCCGCTTCTCCACTGTCTCTTCACTGTGGGAAAGTGACTTCTCGGCGCTGGACACCGTTGTTGGGTTGAGCGTTGATCCCTGCGAGATGGTCGAGTCGCACAGGATAGAATCCCTGTGGGAATTGGTTAGCTGCGAGCCGTAGATGTCTACAGTGGTAGCCTCCAAACGGCAACAACACAAAGAACACCGCAACAACGGGAGATGGAACCGAAGACAAAAGCGGTAACGATGCGCCTCTATCTGCCGGACTTGAGGACTCAGCTCATGAGGACACAGCTTGGCCTAATTGCCCTTCAGTGCTTCTACGCGGGGGCAGCGGCGGCAAGAACAGACCCATAACTGTCCTTCAGAATTGTGCTACGTCGCTAGAGTTCAAGCGCTTGACATAAAAGGCGTCTTTTTTATTTTATAAAGAGTTTGGATCTAGTATCACTATAACCAGTAAGCTAGGCTGTGTTGTCGGCAAAGAGCATTACCATCGAACATATGGTGCCTGCTAAACGTCGAAGATGCTGCAGCGATCTGGGGTTGCGTATGCTCATTTGGCCAATCCCCGTAAAGAAAGAAGAAAAAACATTCGGCGAAAACAATAGCTTTCAGAAATGCATAAAGACTCCTACACTGCGAGGATATAGACGATGCGGACTGTTGTCCCGCTGATTAATTTGAGCGTTTATAATTATTGCAGAAAGGCTGGTGCTACAGCCTACTGTTGCCCTTTTGCTTCAGCAATTGAAATAAGCTCATAGCCTACTGCGCTGACGTCCCATGCATTATCGCCGGAGTGGATAAAACAAGATCGAGTTACGAATATTATCAAGCTATTTTGTTTCGATTGGCAGCCGTACGCTTGCAGATAATACGCATAGCATCATAACTCAAAAGTGAAGTTTATAAAAGCAGCCTGAGGTAAACCTCTCGAGTGATCGTATATATTATATTAGGACAATTAGTATAGCAAATTCGTGTTAGGTTTCTCTGTTCAGGCCCTGCAGGTGATTAAATTAATTTGATAAGGTTCGTTCTGGCCTCTTTCTGCCTCTTTGCGTCGTGTCCGCGCAGTTTCCTCCTTTAGATAGTTCTCCCTCATTCCGCGGGACTGACTGCATGCTAAACTTTCAAGGAGCTAGCATTGTTTTTCCTATTGACCAGAGCCGCTCTACAGGGACAGTTTTATTACTAGGCAGGTAGGTCGTATCATTCATGTACTAAGACTAGCAACATGATACAACGTAGTGCTTATGATCACGCACTATAAAGGGGATTACCAGCTTTATCTGCGTATATTTAATGGTCCCTATTTTGTATGTAATCTTTGAGAAAAAGTGCCCGTCACCGGCCAAATGCCTGAATATACTATTCGCACGCTTAATGTCATAAAGATGTCGAAGCATTTGTTCTAAACTGGGTTTGCGCAAGTTCACAGTGGCAACAGAATATACATATACCGAAAAACAAATTACAAACAATTATAGATCAATAATAGTAAGGAAGAAAGTTAAATATTTTGTATACGTGCCTAACGCTATATAATATCATTAATAATAATATGTTTTGAACAAGGGCTTATTATTATTTATATGTACATTTATTAATATATTAATTATCTCAGGTATAAAAATCTCCAATATTGCTTATTTTATTATAATGATTGCTGAGTGTCGGCGACCACTCAATATCATCTTAGCGTTGGCTACCTGTAGTTCCAATGACACCCTCTGTCGGAGGAACGCGGTCGATTTTGGCTCTGCTGTGTGCTCAGTTTGAGTGCATACGCGTGCATGCGTGTATAGACGCCGTTTGTGCGTCTGTCGTTGATGAATAATAATAATAATAATAATAATAATAATAATAATAATAATAATAATAATAATAATAATAATAATAATAATAATAATAATAATAATAATAATAATAATAATAATAATCATCATCATCATCATCATCATCATCATATACTTGTGTGCCCAGAAATATGCGGAACGTCCTTATCATCCAAAGTTAAATTTTTATTGTAAGACCAAAAAGTCACATTGTGACACCTTGTGAAAATTGAATCAACTGTCTACCAATTTTGTGGTGAAATAAATGCTGAATTGAATAATAATAATAATACGCGGGTACACGTCTGGGTCCCACAATTGTAAGGAAATACTGAAAAGTTGAGTAACAAAAGAGAGAAATACTTACACTCCCGCCGCCCGCGATTTAATACGCGCGGACCTATGACGGGAGTGCCCGCCAGCCCGAATAGACAGGCCAGCAGCTCCCCCACCCTCCCCCCTATCGAGGTTCGGAAAATAATAATAATTATAATACTATTTATGATTATTACTTTCTTGCCATAATAATAATTTTAATAATAACAATATTAATGATTTTTAGCGTTGCCTAGGTTGGAAGATGGGTTTGATATTCACATATTTGTCAGTACCGAATTTACTTCTTTCAGCATCTACAAATGCCTATTTGTGCCACATTATGTTTTATTACTACTACAGTCAAATATCAACGATGGTCAATTCGGCCATCCCTCGTGACACATTTGACACTCGATGAGATCACACACATGGTGAATGTACCGCATAAACTATTTAAACTATTTAATTTGTCTATTTAGCCATTGGTACGTAAAACTTAGCGACACAGGCGTGGGATGTGTTGCCCCATCTACCTTGTTGTCCTGAACTAACCCCTTTAGATGATTATCTGTACCAAGAATTTCACAATTCTCTAAAAGCAAAAAATACGAAAGTTTAAGATTCATCACAATTTGATTTGCGTCTGAAAACGTGAAATTCTGAAAGCACATTTTTTAAAAATTCCATATCTACTTTGTAGTTACCTAGTCCATTTTTGTTGCTATTAATATTTCAAGAGAAAACATGTATATATGCATATATGTCGGAGTTTAAACACGGATTTTATCCGATCTTACATTTGTAGTACAAATAAGAACATATTTGTATTTGTGGTAGCTTTAAATTTGACAAACATATATATATATATATGCATACATACATACATATTGGTAGATGAGCAGACCATATTGTGTGGTATCGATCTCGCATGTTGCCACAGGACGATACAGCCCATTTTTTTGCTTGCGCTGCAGGCTTCGAAATGTCCTTTCAATACGTAAAAGCCTCCCACGTTTTCTACGCGGATGAATTAGCTCAAATAAGAAAATCAGCATTTTTAATTTGACCTGAATATGACTGTGTAATGGTGCCGCGAAAATAAGTTGAGCATCGGCGTGTTAAAAACGAAAGCGATACGGTTTAGAGGGGGATAGCGGCTGCTCAAGCCGATTATTATATATAACTAAATACGCACTATAACTAGCAAACAACTTTATGTACTTGGGAATACCAATCATGCCTAAACTATTATACGTTTATTAGACACATTAAACAAACAAGAGAGAACGTCTCCTAGTCAACTGGATACATTTGATGAATCGACCTATTAATAATCTAATTATTATTGATATGAAGCTTTTTGAGACCACAGCAGAGCCAAGATCGACCGCGTTCCCCCAACAGAGGGTGTTGTTGGAGCTACAGAGAGGCAACACCAAGATGATGTTAAGTGGTCACCAACGCAATAATAATAATAATAATATTCTGTAAATACTATATAATTAATATGTTAGTAATTACATATTTATAATAACCCTTGTTAAAATAATACTAAATAATAATAGGCGCCATAAAGTAAAGCGATTCTTTAAAATAATTGCGATCATACATTCAGACCTCACAACTGTAACATTGTTTAACATGCAATAAATAATAATAACAGTAAGAATACTAATAATTCATATTAATTTTATTATTGTGATACATGTACATAATGACAATAATAAGCCCTTGTTAAAACACATTGTTGTTGTTGTTCTTGTTGTTGTTGTTGTTATTATTATTATTATTATTTGACATCTGGCTTTGATAAACAGGCCGACTACCGTAGCACTCGCAGGTCACCTGCAGGCTCAATTTTACTATCCACTCGCCTCCTTCCCGCCGTTCATCGGTTTTATCTATCTACGGTGTGTTCATCGATGTTCATCGACGCTGCCTGACCACGAGACGACGCCAAGAAAACAAAAAGGGGCCGTGTTCACGTTCGTCCCGAAGTGTGGACCGACCCGCCGGCTAGCTGACAAGCAGACGCGACAAACAGCTGCCCAAAGCAGGCGATACCAAATCGGCGGTCGGCCTAGGACGGGAGTGGCCCAGCTAAGGCTGTGTTCGTAGTAGCTGCTAATCCTAATCCACGAGCGTCTTGGCACGTCTGGAGACGGACGACAACGACGGCAACGACAACGACAACGACGCGAGACGAACGTCGTAAATGGCGACAAAATCTACGCTGCTCAAAACAATTACGGTTTTGTGCTGTACTTGGCAATGGCGGTCGGTGGTGGTGGTGGTGGTGATGGTGGTAATGAAGGTGGTGGCAGTTATACGATCAAAGACGGATGTGGCCGCGGCGCGCACGCAAGGAGACGAGCCACGAGATGGGTAAGATTGCTGCCTGCTAATATCATCATCGGCATCATCATCATTGTCATCGTCATTATCATCATCAAACGGAAGTAAATGGAGCCGCTTTGCCGTTAATACGGCCACGCGAAGCTAGGCCAAGCCTGGCCTAACAAGCATTCGCTTACTTGCTTTTAACGACGAGCCATGTATCTTATCGGACTAGAGCGATGACGACGACGACGACAACGACAACTACGACGACAGTTCGAAATCAAAACTTGCCGAGCCAAGCACAAATCGAATTGTTGCTCTCTTTCCATTCCTCGCTCCCTCTGTTCCATTCTCTACCTGCCTCTTATTCTTTCTTTTTTGTATCTCTCTCTCTCTTACTTGCTGCCTTATTAAAGCATCCACCAACTTTCTTACGGGTCGTGCTTCTGTCTGTCGAATTCCTTCCGTCCACAAGAAGGTGACTACATTTTATTAAATCAGAAAAATCGCCCACACGACAGCAAATCAATTTATTTTGGTATTTAGAAAACAGTTTTGAATTGCTGGTGGTGGAGTGATACTTATGCTCGTGTGCCCCCTCACGGCCACGGAGCAAAAACGCATCAATTCGTAACGAGTGTGCGAAAATATTGTCGCCACCTACGAGAAATCCAGAGATCCTGTAAAGGCTAGTTGCCACCGTTGATCAGGCCTGCAGTGGCTGCAAACCCACACAAGTAGCCATAGGCAGAGACGTTGTCTCGTCCCTCTCCTCTCTCAAAAGAGCTTCCCAGGGAGAGCTCCTCTATTCGTTTGCACGACAACGTGGCCAAGCATGCAACAAAGTCGGCAGGCTGTTGAGTGGTATACGTACACCAAATAGCAATGACACGATAATAATAATAATAATAATAAGCCCGGAGTCGTCCCGGAAAGGTAGATGATGCATATACTGTGTTGAGATGTACAAGCCTATAGGCTGTGCCGGCTCCCTTGGCTACGCGTAGATGCGATGGCTAGATTCTTGAGGCGGGCTTTGTCAAGTGATATATTACGAGTATAATGCGTTCCATGAAAAATCTTAAACTTAGTATTTAATAGATTACAGCACCATGCGTACGTAATTACTCGTGAATATGGACCACAATTGTAGTAATCATTATAACGATCACAGTGTGAAATAGTAGTTATAGTCGTCACACACTGCACACCACAACCGCTGCATCGCATTGTATAAGCCTCGCCTCTGCAACAACTGTGCAAAATGTGGCGCGGGATGTCATCAGTTGGCTCACAGAGCTTATTTGCAGGAATCAACGAGAGATTATCACCGTGCGTTTAGCCCTGCTTCTAAAAGCCACTCTAGTAAGACGATTTGTCTTGAACATCTTTCGGTGCATCTACGTTCATCCCTGTGGAGGGGGTTGTCATCATGCCGAGGGCCTGTAATCGAACATTACAGAGCCGATATTTTACGTTTACGTCAACATGTTTACTATTGAAAATGAAACGCTGCAGTAAGTTGCTACAGACCTACATGCAAGACCTCACAAAAGCACCCACTGTGTCGAATGTAAGTAAGATAAAAGACGTTTAATATATTTTTGAAATTTTACGCCGAACTTTTGTGTCGTGTCCCGCTAGAAATCATTGTTACATACTCGCTGTTTTTCAACAAGTGTGTGAAAGATGAGAACGAAAAAACAGGGCTCGATCCTGTCACTGAATTTCTGGGCGTCGGGGGCTGTCTTAGGCTTTTTGTCGGTCGTCATCCGCACCAGATCGTGTTCGAGAAACTTGATGGTGTTGTTGCCGCTGTCACTGACAACTTCATATCGGAGACGCTAAACAAGGCAACCTTAGAACAACTTAAAGACGGTTACACAGTATTTATCTAAGCACTCGTTCAGCGGCAAAAATGGTGCTGCTGATTGTATTCCCTCTTACAACGTGCCAGATCTCTTCAGGCAGTGCATTGTAATACCGGTACATGCATGCGCATACAATGCGCATACATGTGTATCAACGTTTAATTTTTGTCACAAATCATTGTCACATCATTCATTATATGACCGCAAATATTATTTTTGACACATTCCAGCACGGATTTGTGCCTCGACGCTCTATATGCATGCAACTGTTAGAGATGACAAAAGATTGGGCCTTGTACATGAACGCAAACAAAGACTTTCACTGCATATACTCCGACCAGAATACCAGCCTCTGATAGGGTCGATCATGGACGTGTTGTTGACAAGATGAAGACGCTCCAGGTCCATTTACAGAGTCGTAAATGGCTTGCCGCATTGAAATGCGGAGAAGCTCTTAGTGAGACCTGGCACGGTCTGGCGTCTCACAGAAGAGGAGCTGCGTCTTTCCTCTGCTGTACACGATATTTGTTTTAGACATAAAATCTGACGTTTTGTCGAGTGCTAAATACTTTTTGTACGCTGACGACCTAAAGATATACACTTCCCTGGACTCTCCTTTAGCGCATACTGCGCTACACTACGCCGTCGATGGCATCGGCCGCTAGTGCAGTGACAATGGGATGGAATTCTCAGTTTCGAAATGTGTCGTTTTAAAACATGACTCTTTCGATTTAGACTGTCAGCTCAACGCGGCAACATTGCCTACCGCAAATGTTGCGCGAGACCTTGGTATATTTTTGACAACGGATCTTACGTTTCCAGTTAATTTTAGAGATCTGGTCAAATCAACATCGTAGTAGTTGTGAACATGTTACACACATGTTTTATCATCAAAGGCTCAATATGTATCTTCGTCTGTATAAATCAATTGTGTTATCAGACAGTTTTATACCTGCTCACCCGTCGAGAGGTTATATTTGTGCAAATACCTAGGTGTGATTGAAGGCGTTTAGCGAAGATTCCTGCTGTACTCCGTAAACCTTCCGTCGCTGTCAACTCTATTTAAGAACAATTACGCGCGGGTTCTGTCGAGGCTTGTAAGCGCCCATCTTATTGACCTACATGCCCCATGTAACAATAAAGAGTCGTCGAAGTGAAATTTATGCCTTTACCAAATGTATTGCACGACCAGAGTTAGTTAATAATATGTGTGCCTGGCGTGAAGGCCACCCAGATAATTGCACACTACGCCCACCCTTTATTCGCTAACTATAGGACATTTCTATTATATTTTAATTGAAAAATACACCCGGTCATTGATCAGTGACAGTGACAACCCAAGTAGCGGTTAAAACTCAAGTGTAATTTATGTATCTTATCCTGTTAAGATAGCTCAACCAGTCGGTAGCTAGAAAATGTATGCTCTTTATTGGGGAGAAAGGGGTCGACGTGCGCAATTTGCGGTGAAAACAATTTAAGTGCCTTATTGGTACGATAACACAATACAACTAGTGTATAAAATGGCGTCGTGTAAAGGCAGAGTAGTAAAATTGGTATTCAATCTTACGTCACTATTGTCTATACTCTTGTTTGCACACTGCTGAAGCGGCATTTCGCTGTTAACATTGCTACTGTACGAGGTGTTCTATGATACTCAAATATGCAGCTATTACTGGCCTGCCAATCTGATTGGTGTTCCCAGATTTGACGAGTTAAGTGCTTCGTGTCATACACATTTTTTATAGCAACGGCACCATTACGATTATTATCATCATCATCATCAATATATGATTTGCATAGAATGCTATTCTATGTTGAATGCCTTCACGTACACCTTTTACTTTGTCAACAGGTACGATTAGCGTATAAGCAAGCCTCACGCAGGAAAAGAAAGACAATATCAATTAGTGCCAAACGGTTATATATATATATATATATATATATATATACATTTACTGTACATGCAATTCTTCCATATAGCAGTATGTGCAAGATCGACACACGATAGGACTGCAGACCTGTACAGTTGTGCGCTAACCCATTTTGTTATTGGAGGATAAGGAGGCTGGCCGCATCGACCAGGCGCCTGGCCGAGATATATGAGGCCTATGATGAACTTCAGTTATTTTGCTTGCAAGGCCAGGTGAGATGCGTTCGTGTGTATTTGGCAACGCCTCGTTGAAACGCTCGTTAAAGGACGGCAATCACTGTCAAGGATTTATCAGTTCTCCCAGGCTGCTTTCCAATGCAAGGAAAGACAATCAACAAAAATTGCAGCAGCATCAACAACAACGGCCGCGGTGTGCACCGAGAGAGTGGTAGGGCCAGCCCCAGCATACGAATCACCTGCTCGGACAGAAATTTCCTACATTTTTACAGGCATTTGCATGTCGCGGTGTTTCTGTCAACCCACCACGTTGATGGCGTTTGCTTGTTGAAGAATAGATGGACGGCTAATAAAACAAAATGATGAGACACAAAATGAAAACAAGAGAAGACGAATCTTAGACGAAGAAGAGAGAGAGAATATATATGTATATATATATATATATATATATATATAAAGCCAGAAAGAGCTAACATACGAAAAACAGTTAACGTAATACGTACACGAAGGGAAACCGGCTGGAAGGGGACGAGGCGAGGCTACACCCATGTATGGCACTTAGTGGAGAATGCTTTCTGTCGGCGCGCAGAAGAACTCGGCACGTTGACGCGACCGCTACTACTACTGAGACCATTCCGCTCGCTTTACCACTGCCCGCGAGGCAATAAAAAACTTTCCTCTGTCGCTGGCTCCGTCGACCGGTCCGAACTTTGGCGAAAGGATGATGGTTGGTGCGCGAATATTCGCGTCGCGTTGTTTGAACGTTCTCGCGTTGCTGCTAGAGCTGGTAGAGCATGAGAGCAGCACACCATTGTACTACATGCTATCGTCACTAAAAGCCTGGTGTCATACAAAGTCGAGGCAAACACGCACGGCATACATTGATTGGCATTGTATGTAGATGCATACACCGCCACATACGCGTACACAGGTCCGTGCTGTGCGGTCTGTTCGCGGTCTGTTGTTGATCTCCCTACCGCCGCGGAAGCAATACCAAAACGCGCTCGACAAGAATAGAAATGCCGCAAGATGGACAGGAGCAACAAGAAGAATATTAGTCGACGGGACAGCATCGACAAGAGAAGGAGTGTAGTCGCTGGTTAAATTCCGACGTGACACGTACCCGATTGGAAGCAAGACATTTTGCTAAGATGCGCAGATTTGGATTCAAGTTACAACACCAACATCAACAGTATCAATGACGGTGTCAATAATGACAACAGCAGCAGCAACAGAAACAACGACAATCACAATACTAAAAACAAAGATAACAGTATTAATAATGTTAACAAATGTTTTAATAATATCAGATTTGCATAATCTGCAACGTCAACGTGCAAGCAGCGACCTTGAACGTTATATCACTAGGGGCACTGCCACGAGGCTGTGTAAGAAGATTCGGTATATATATATATATATATATATATATATATATATCGAATACCAGCTGAACAAAGTATTTAATTAATTTGATTTTGTTTGTGTTATTGAGCTAAGCGGCAAATGGCAATGGTGACATCAGTGGTAGTTTTTGGAACGTCCCGCTGGGGCAGACAAAGAGTGCAGCACGCCTTAGCATTATTAAGCCGATTCACAAAAACGGTAACGATACGGCGGCCCGTTTCCACCTAATTGCTGGAAATGGAAGTCTGCTGAATGCAGAATGAGTGCCGGTTCTGATGAAGCCGCGTGTTTGTTTGACGGTGAACATACGGTAGAACGAGGACCCGTTGCGACAGTGTGTGCCGTGGTGTGACGTAGCGCCATTCACGTCGTGCGGATCCACCGTGTAACTGTCGTGAACAAGGACGAGCGGATAGTGAAAGAATTGCATTCACCGAAATGAGCAATCTAGCAAGAGAAGACTTCGAAGTCGGATTTCTCCGGAATCTGACTGCTTGGCGCGCGGTTTGCGCAGTGATGCGCTTCGCTTGCGCGACTCTTGAAGTTACACGATGCCGACTTTCGGAAACTACCTGACGTCATGCGGCTGCATTTTAATTACATGTTTACTGGTTCGTCTCTCGCTCTCCCTGTACGCTGTGTCTATATATAAATGTGTTTATTATGATGATCATGTTTGTGAGATCCGCACAACCAGGAATGCCCCTTCCCGTCGGGACAAACAGATCCGATCTTAATGGACTCGAGAATAATATGTATATATGTGGTTGTATAGATTATAATATATATATATTATATTATATATGTACATATATATATGCTATATATATATATATAATTATGGATATATAATATATATATCTTATATATATATATATATATATATTATTATATATATATATATAATGATATATATATGTAAGTATGTACAACCTATATCTATATATATATATTATATATATGTGCAGTTTACGTTCATTTTAGTGAGATCACATGATCTAATATTTAATCGGCAAATGAAACACGCACGACGACTCAGCTACCTCATAACATAGATGATTGTCCTAAGTGCGAGAGTTCGGCACATTGTTACAATACTATACGGTGCTAACCGTTATCGGTTATTCTAAGACATCTGTCGGCTTCTATGACGAGACCGCTGTGATAGTATTGCGACACAGAGGGCAAGCTGGTGTTTAGCATAGCAATCCTAATAATCCCTAATACTAATATAATAGAGCCTTGGATTAGAGAGCAGCGTACTTGGCACCAATTTTCTTACGTTTAGATAGTGGTAAACAACAAGGCGTATACGGCAATTCGCAAAGACAGAGAAGAGACAACGCGCAGAGCCAGAATCCCTTAAATCGAAAGATTGCCAATTTAGACAAGCATCTATAGCGCAGCATTAACTTGTTAGGTGTAGCAACTTAAAAATATCTAATTAATAATTGCAAATTGCTATATGCCGAAGTTTCAAATGCCGTTATTTAAGTCGTAGTTTCAAATTGGTTTTCGATTTTCTTGTTTAATAAAGCAAAGCGGCAAATAGCGATAGTGACATCACTGGAAGTTTCACTTGCTGTGACGGTAATAATATACTTTTCAGGCTTATTCTCAGTCAACGATATAACGTCCACGGGATTGCTTTTCGCATTGCTCGATTAACGGACCCCCATAAATACAAATGAGTAACGGTGGGGCTCGAACCCGCGAACCCATGTGTCTTCCTCCGGTCGCGAGGCGCAAGCGAATGCACCACGCCACCGGGCTCGACGATGGATAGTAGTGAGAAGGACCCTTTTTAAAATAACTCATGATGGTGGAAACTCGATATACATATAGATAAGAAGCTAAAAAAGCTAAGACAACGCAGTGAAGGCGACTTCAAACACTTATACGACGAGTGACAGTGCTCGGGCGGCGCTACAAAGCGTTGTTGCGCAACGACTCTCAACGTCTCGGCAGTCTCTAAAAAGCCCTTTCTCTTTTTGTTCCTTTCTCGCTCTCTCACGCACTTAGCGTCGAACTGAGTAATAATACATTGACACAAAACAAATGCGGCATATCTATAGGGCAATTGATTGGCCACTCACTGTCCAACGCATGGTGGATGCGTGTAGCACGTGACCCGATGAGTGTCTGTTTACATTCAGACGCATAGCGTGTGTGTCGCGTTGATATAGGGTGGCTATTATTTGTTGTTGTCATCATCATCATCGTCATGATCAGCATCGGCATCTGTGCCATATGTTCGTGACCGGAACGCCTACCATGAACAAGCGATCCGCGCAATCAATGGGATAGGTAGCGACGAATCGGAGAACTGGAATACGTGTATGCATCCGACTAAGTCTTGAAGTCGTTAAAGGATTGTTGTGGTTGTGGTTGATGTTGTTGTTGTCGTTGTCGTGGTTATCGTTGCAGGGGAGGGTACAAGCGCAATCTATGTTTGGGCAAATTTCAGCGTTTTCAGCTGTATGATGATAGACTGCAATACGTTTTTCCGTAAACGTTGTCGTTGGCCTGTTAATCAAATAGACTAGTGCCTCCATTATTTCCTTATACACATATATATATATATATATATATATATATATATATATATATATATATATATATATATATATATATATATACATATATTAGGTTGATCGAAAAGTTCATAGCATAGCACCTGTCTACAATTTAAAAAAA